>WWET01001884.1:49284-68579 GCA_011038615.1 Limnodynastes dumerilii | reverse complement strand
AGTGATTGGTAAATGTGTGTAGATTTTAAAAAATTTTCAATATCAAGGTCAACCCTCTACTAAAATAAATGAGATGAAATGTATAGGGTTTATTCTGATTTCTTCAACATTTCTATTAAAGCCTTTGATGGAACGGTTTCTTTTTTTTTTGTTTACACATTTTCTTGCACATGCCCCTCTTTCTCACAACTGTGTGTTTTTTTTTTTTTATAAAACTAGCCAAAGTATGATTCCTTCTAATTTTTGGTTTTTATTAACAAGATCCTAAAATTGTCATTTGTTGATGGTTAATCCATTTTATTCAGTATTAATATGAAAATAACTGTTTTTAGAAAATAAATAGCAGATAGCCTCAGTTATATTCTTTTCCTTTTCCTGTTATAATATTATTTCCCAATTCAAATAATGTCAGGTAAATGTCACCACACACTACAAATGTTCCCAAGTATAATTTTTTAGTATAATAGCATTTACCATTATTGGTAACCACACAAAAGCATGAAACTCTAGACTGAGTGCTGTTATATAAATAATATGAAAATGACTATCGCTATCTGGAATAATGGGTTAAAATATTATTATAATTTTATTTATAAGGCTCTACATGGTGTCCACAGCGCCGTACAAAATACAACAAAATACAGTACAGATAAACAGGGTAGGGATGGACAGCATAGTACATATTAAAATATAGTATAAATATAAAAATATCACAAAAATACAATAAAGTAAGGCAAGCACAGAACGCAAGGCATATGTTCGCTATTCACAAGCATTTAGACACATTTTAACATACATTGTGGATATAAATCTTGAGAGTTTAGCATTTATCATCACTTAATTGTAGGGGTATGGAGAGGGTGAACATGATAATGAAGATTTAGTAATGTCTGATGTAGATGTTGAATTCACAGCTAATCTTGAGATGATGACTTCATTGTCTGCCTCGAGTAAGAGTAAATTATTGTATCAAATGTAATCTCTACCACCTTTATTATATCTCAACTACATTTCTTGTTAATATTTCTGTTAAGCTTACCATTTTCCTGTTTTAGGAAATATTCAATGTTTTAATGTTTTTTTTCATTGCTGTAGAATGCTTTTCTCTTAACCTGACAGTAGAAGTTATACCCCTTTCACATCACCAAATGTGAAAAGCCCGGGTCTAAAAACCCGGGTTTTTCCGGGAGAAGAAATACCGGGTTAAAAAAAAAGACACCTTTTAAGTCCGCTAAAACCCTGGAAATTACCGGGTCAGAGCCTTTCACATCTCCAATTAATTTCCCGGGTTTTAGCGGCTATAATGGGGCAGGGCATTCTGATGCTTGTATTGCTACAATCATCAGCATGCCCAATGATGGCAGGGCATGCTAGCGCTTGGAAAACCACAAGTGCTAGCATGCCCTGTCATGCGTTACAACAAAACACATACGAATACCCCTCCTAGCTACAAATTAAAATATAGGGCCGGCCCCCTACCATTAAAAAAAGACTTAACATGTAATGCCCCCTTATAAATAAACAATGATTATTTAACACCTCAAGTAAAAAAATTAATAAAAAATTACCGCTAATTATAAAATACATAAAATGAATAAAAAAAAATAGCATACAATAATTAATAAAAAGCAGTACTTACCATCTTGAGTAGGATCCCTTCTTCCAAGCTTTTAATCCTTGGGGAAAGTCTTTGAAAAATAAAAAACCCTATTGGAGCGACACAACTCATGTCCTGCACCGCAAATAACGTTTGGTCACCATAGAAACGGGATTTCACAGCCTGCCAAAGGGTATAAATACACCCCAATGAAAGCAGAGCTGTCGTTAGCGTCAGGATGTCCTGCGGTGCAGGACATGAGTTGTGTCGCTCCAATATGTTTTTTTATTTTTCAAAGACTTCCCCCAAGGATTAAAAGCTTGGAAGATGGGATCCTATTCAAGATGGTAAGTACTGCTTTTAATTATTTTTATGCTATTTTTTTATTCATTTATTTTATGTATTTTATAATTAGCTGTAATTTTTTTTTTATTATTATTATTTGGGGTGTTAAATAATCATTGTTTATTTATAGGGGGGCATTAAATTTTAAGTCTTTTTTTTTTTTTAATGGTAGAAGGCCGGCCCTATATTTTATTTTGTAGCTAGGAGGGGTATTCGTTTGTGTTTTGTTGTAACGCATGACAGGGCATGCAAGCACTTGTGGTTCTCCAAGCGCTAGCATGCCCTGTCATCCTTGGGCATGCTGATGATTGTAGCACTACAAGTATCAGCATGCCCTGCACCTAAAATCCACTAAAACCCGAGAAATTCATTGGCAGTGTGAAAGGTACAGACCCGCAAATTTCACTGGTTTTTGTTTGCTAAAAAGTGTCCTTTTTTTATTTTGACCCGGAAAGAAAATACCGGGGTTTTCACCGTTGGCGGTGTGAAAGGGGTACAACTCACTTTTATCTGTGAATATGGTCCTAAGAGAGGAAAGTTACTCCTGGTCTAAACCATGTTGATTGCAGGGGGAGTCATATTTCATCTGTTCAAAAAAGTATTTAGAGTTGAGAGGCGTTTCCAAGCCAAAGTCTAAATAACAGTGTAAAAGTAAAGCTTGTCTGTATCTGTGTGCAATAAGCAATTTAAAGATATTTCCCTGCATTCATAGAATACAATTTATTTGACACCACCTGCAATCAGCATGGTTTAGGCCATAAGTAACGTTCCTCTTAAATTCAAGCTCCTTCTTAAGTTTGAATCGGGTCCTTAATGAATTTCACATTCATATCAGTCCCATGGAGCTATATTCTAAGTTACTGAACAAATATACACACAGCCATTTAACCTACCAGCATGTATTTGGGGTGTGGGAGTAAACCCATGCATACATGGGGAGACCATACAAACTTAACACAGATATGGCCTAGTTTGGGAATGAAACTCATGACCTCAGCACTATGCTAATCACTGAGCTGCTTTTAATCATTTGTCATTTTTGGTAGCTTTGGGTCTTTTCCAGAACTCTGTATAATAATAAGTTACTATATGGACAAGTCAAACAAGTTGAGGATTTAGTGAAAAAATAAAACTCAGAGAGAAGTGAATTGTCTTATGGTCACACTGGTATTTATATTTTAAATAGTCTCCAATATTCAAATTCAAACTCATGGATATCTCTTTAGAAGTCATAAAATAAATAGGATTAAAAATTCAAACAGTTCATCAGTAGACTAAAAAAGTTCATATAGGAATTTATCAAACCAAAGTAAAATCAAATTAATTGGTGTGGGATAAAATTAAAACATAAGGAATATGCAGCTGTCAGATGTGTCTTTATATCTCCATCATAGGTGTACATATAAAAGAGAGCAATGGTAAAAGTAACTGAACAATTTATTTATGCAAATAACACATTAAAATAGTAGGAAGTATAAACAGATAAATCATACCAAGAGCGTTAGGTGCCGCCCGGCACTATGGGAAGCTTTTGTATTGGAAGGGACGAGAAATAGACGGATACCTCAAAGAGTGCTTCGCGGACGTTTGAGACTGTCTCCATCTGCGTTAACAGACTCATTAGATTCCAAAATTGATGATTGAATAAAATACTGTCTTCACTAATTACCAGCTGTATCCACAGTCCGCGTATCAACAATAATAAATTATTGATTGGGCAAACACTTTGCAGATATAATATCCTAATTCTCAATCAAGTATATTAGGTAGTAAAGTAGCCAGGGTATTATCCAAACAAATTGATACCTCTTAGAAGAGTCGATAAATCAGCACATGCTGGACGGAACAACCAGTAGACAGCTTGCCTCAAAGGTAGATGAATGATGGACACGGGAACAGCGGGCGTGCCCACTGAATGTTTCACCTTCCGGTGAGTGCAAAATAAAATCAAAGTTTCGTCTTCTCCTGGACTTCCTCAAGGTGAAATGGAATGATCAAGCTCCCCATCTCCATCATTCATTTTCAATGGTTTTTATTTTAAAAATATCACCAATTATATTTTCCTAGTGCATAGGTAAGTATGCCGAATTAATTTTTTTGGCATAATTTACCCATTCATTATTTTTAAAACCCGGCGCACGCTGCTGCAGACAGACAGATAGGTATTACAGGTTACTGTATAATGGTACTCTTAGGCTACAAGGAGGAAAGTCTTACGGTTAGGCTGCAGTGAGGGGAGTCTTTTGGTTAGGCTGCTGGGAGGGTACTTTTAGGATTAGGCTGTGAGGAAGTTAGTCTTAGGGTCAGCCTGCGTGGAAAGGAGTCCTAGGTTCAGGTTGCGGGGAGAAGAGGGTGAGGGTTAGGGTTGGCTAAGAACTAACCACTCAACACTGCAACTTTGTCCTGGGGATGATCAATTGATTCTCATCGACGATTTGAGAGGTAGTTCAAAACTGGCTGGTAGAAAACGTCCCTTTCAAAAAAAGACTGCACATATCGCCAACCCACACCCGTCTTTTAGCATCTTCATTTTTTATGCCCCTTTTACATTCTAAGCAGGCTTCTGATTTATAATTACTACACAAAATGTATTTTTATAATTAATCTATTTATAGCTTGATATATCATTGTATTTTCCTGGGCACCAAAAAAAAAAAAAAATCAAACCATTGCATGCTGTTCATCCCATTCTACTTTGTTGTGCCATTAGCACTTGTAAATTATCCATAGTAACATTGCTGGTTTAGTACAGCAGTTTTTTTAAATTTCGGGGCACCTTAACACTACTTGAATCAAATTTGTTACATATAGGCTACCATTTATCTCCTGCTTCTATTCTAATTATTATTTGTAGCTGTAAAGCTAAGTAAATCATATAGCGCAAGTTCATAGTTTTGTGATCCTGGTTTCTTTGAGATTTGCTGCCTATAACACAGCACCACAAATTTTGTTAAGAAATTTGGAGCCAGGCCAAAAAGTAGCAGTCCAATTTTTTGATAAACAGTATATTTACCTATCTTATCTATCTTTATGATGATTTTTTTTTTTATAGTGATATGTACTCAGTTAAATGAAATGGTTATTCAGATTGTCCTTAATGTATGCTTTTACAAAATTAGAGAATATTAAATAGAAATGTGTTAAAGGTGTCTGGAATCCCCCTTTAAAAAAGGGTTCTGTGTAGCAAGAAAAATGGTCTTGTAAAGGAGACCCATGTCAGTAAAACATGAAATTGAATGTGGAATGTGCTTGCATTGTCACTCCAAAGCATTTCCATTGTCATTAGACCTGCATGGTGTGTTTTGAAAGCGGAATCACTTTGGTATGAGACTGCGAATTTACTTTTATGTTATATGAGCTGATCCCTGATGGAGGTTATTGTAAGAATAAAAATGTATATGAGAGAGACTTCCGGTTCCGGCTGCTATGTGAGCGGTCGCAGACATTGCTGGCTCCGTCACATCGCCGCTCCAGCTGCCTCATTATCTGCATTTGATCGGCACCTATTTAAAGCAGGTGTAACCCTTCTTACCTCAGCAGCGAGGAGACATCGATGGACAGGTTTCTAAACTCTGCACCAATGTCTATAATGCAGCAGCAGAGAGGAGATTCCAGCAAACAGGCCCCCAAAATGGCGCCCGCAACGGACCTCCTGGCGGGAAATTCAGCGCGGCATGCTGAGGTGGTTTCACCATCCTCCGGTGATGCCCCCGGAGGGCAGAAAAACCCAACAAACTCGGATCCTGACCCCTCTCCGGTGAGCTACGCTGATGTGGTACGGGCCATCAATGATACCATGGGGCCCCTACTGCAAGCTCAGGCAGAAAAATTTGCAGAAGCGGTGCAGAATCTGGGAGACCAATTATGTCAACTTTCCCAAACAGTCACAACAGTTGCGCAACAGGTGGGCGAAACATTTGAGGATGTATCTACACTTAATAAGCAAATGTCTGCAGTTACAAAGGATCAAAGTGCGTTATGTGCCAAATTGGACGACCTGGAGAACAGGTCACGTTGATGCAATCTTCGTATTATTGGCCTCCCTGAATCTCTCAAGGCCCAGCACCTAACCAATTTCTTACAATCTACATTACCAGAATTGTTGGGGATCCAAGCAACCTGCACAGCACTGGTAGTGTAGCGGGCCCATAGGCTGGGCCCGCTACAGGATAATCTTCAATCTCGGCCCAGACCAGTCATCTTTAAGTGTCTCAGTTATGTACACAAATCAAGGATCTTGACAGCCTGCAAGCAGCACTCCACCATATTCTGGGAAGGTCATACCCTTAGACTGTTTCAAGATTACTCGGCCGAGGTCTCGAAAGCACGGAGGGAATTCTCTGATATATGCTCATCTTTGATTAAGCAGAATCAACGTTTTGCTCTCCTGTATCCTCCTCGCCTGCGAATCTTTTCAGGAGACTCTTATCAAGACTTTATCTGCGAATGAAGCCAAGACCTTCCTACATGACTCAGCTCATACCCCTACATGAAGAGTTGAGCAATGGCTCTTTAAACCCACCTCAGGTATCCAGACAGAGTGCCTGGTTTCTGGACCCTCTTTTGCCTGTGTAATGGGGGGGAGCTGTTTGTGTTTCTTTTTATGGGGAGACTACTCCTTTATATGTTATAATGCTTCACTTATATGTCTGTATGGTAGATGTCCATCTATGTCCTCATTTGGGTACTTGTTATATATAAAGGTTGATAACCTTTAGAACCTGTATTAGAAGGGGGGGGGNGTATACGCATGAGTGCAATGTGGTGGAGGAGGTTCGTGAGCTTATGGCACAAGCATTGTTGAGCAGTTAGTTATCCCGGAAGATAATGAATAGCATAAGCTATGATAGAGATCTTGGTTTCTCTATCTGGTCAGTTTTACACTTTGGTGTAAGGTTTTTTTGTTATGTTGTTTTAGTTTTGTTTTTGCCATTCATCTACTGGGCCCACTTGATGTTATGATAAAATACTTCCCATATGTTTATTAGGCTTTGAATGTTTATAGATGACCACCTGTACGATGGGGACTTGGAATGTGGGTGGGATTCAATCGCCTATCAAAAGAAATAAAATGTTTGCGTATATTAAGAGGTTACAGTTAGATTTTATATATTTACAAGAAACGCATTTGACTAGTGAAGAGGTGATTAAATTAAACACCCGGGGCTATTCGGTATTAGCAGCTGCCTCATACAAATCCAAGGCAAGAGGGGTTGCCATTCTTGTTCGCAAGACCATAAAATGTGATATACATTCTCGGGTTATAGACCGAGAGGGGAGGTTTGTAATTCTGGAAGTCTCGGTGTTCAATAAAAGACTTATCCTATGTAATATTTATGCACCCAATGGTCCTTCACAGGTTTTTTTTCCAATCTTTGCTTTGTAAATTATACCCCTATGCGGATATGGACATGATCCTGGGAGGGGATTTCAATATTGTGACAACTACTAGCCAACGGTGATTACCTGTATGTCAGCCGGATTACGGGTATTTCTCCTTTGATTCCTTCAACAGCTGTAACAAACAGTATCTCTTTAAGATCCTTCTAAACCTTATTTACCAACCGGAGCACAAATACTTGCAACATCCAAAGGTTCACCCGAGTCCCTTGAACATCGTGACTCATATCGTTTGACCTATAGTATTCATTCACTAAAGTCTTGCAAAGACATTGCTGGGCACCAATAATCCCATTGATACAAACGTCTGTGCATATTTCATTGCCTATCAATCTAAGGTGGTTTTGTTGCATACTCCACAGTTTGGCAGTGTCTGGTCGGGAAAACACCACCATCCCGACTTAGCTACCAAACGGAGTTATTTTACTCTATTCATATTCTTAGTCTTATACTATTTGCATATGTACTGATACTCTTCTGTATATGTATAGATTTGCACTGTTATACATTGTATCCACAGATCCTAAGGGATCTTACGGTCTATCACTATTCAATTTATTTTAACTGCATTTTATCATTATTTTTGCTGAATAAATTACCTGTTAGTACTACCTATTGTTTTGTTTTTTTTGAAATGTCTAGCTTATGAACTGTCACATTTGTTTCCACTTTTACCGGTCTTGGCAATTCCGGCATAGTGATAGCGCTCTGACTAAGGTTCATGCTAGCCTTGCTAATCTAGCTCAGGTTCTTTTTTTACATTTTCTGTTTTTATTTGTTATTGCCTGAACCTTGATTGACTTGGATTATTGAGGCTTGGAGATCCAGCATTTAGCATATATACATATTCATTGCTGGACTCTATTTTAGAGTATTACATTTTTTTGAAAAATGTCTTATTACAATGATAGAACTAACAGGAGGAGTCAACTTATGAATGAATTTAAACATAGGCACGAGGCTAGACAAGAACCCTCACCTATATTACCTGAGAAGTCAGAACTGCTGGTTAATTGTAACAAATTAGGTGGGACATGATTGCTCTTCAAAAATATCTAGACCATCATATTATCAGGTCTCCGTATCTCCAAGGCATCCTCTTTTCAAAATGATCCCATTTTTCTTGACAAATGGAATACTCTGTTAGACCAATGCTCTTTCTCTTTGATACGCTTACTTATTTACTGCGAACATGTAATTGAAACTCTTAAGAATAAACTTGAGCAATTTAAGAATGACTCCCTATTTTAAATTAGATTAGATGCAGTCAATACAAAATTACAAAAATATGAAAGAAAGCTGATTCTTACTAAACAAGATAAGTTTGATAGAGACTCTTATGATTATGACAATAATCAAGTGAGAGATTATCCTACAGCTAAAAAGCTTACATCACAACTCTAACTATAAAAACCTTGAAAGAAAAAAATCAGCTACTAGACACCATCAACAGAAACCATTTACTGGTAAACCCCGACCACACAATAACAACAGTGGTAACAATAATAATAAAAATAAACACAAATCTAATGATTTTAAGGATCATATTTCTAATAGATCCCAACAACATAATCATTTTACATCATCCACTATCCCACACAAAAACATCACAACCCCTAGTGAGGTTATTCAAATTTTTCCCCTACTCTCTCTCCCCCCCCTTCCCCTTCCATTGGGGTCCAACAGTTGCCCCCCACCCCTCCCTTTTCATTGGAGGAGTCAGATAGACCTAAATCCCCCTCTGACCTTACAAAATCGTTACGATCCACTCTTGACTGCCTCTCCACTCAAAAGAGGAAGAGAGTCAGACCAAGAGGACATAGGGGGAGAGGAAAAAAGAATCCCCCCACACAATCCAGCGAAGAGGAGTCCACAATGATCAATGGTATTTTTAACCTTTCCTCTATTCAGTTATCTAAAGATCAGATCTCTCTTTTACAAAAGGGGCTAAAATTCGCCCCAACTTCAAAACCGAACTATTTTGTATTATACCTAGAACTTAACAAATACATTAGAAGTCTCTGCAGACAGAGATACTTCTACCTTAAAAACCTTCGAGCAGGTAATGCACCTAATGACACCTCAATCCTATTGGATCCTTCTGACCAAATGGGTTTGGAGATCCTAATGGATTTACAGTCTGAAAATCCAAATTGTGAAGTTTCAGTCCCCCTCCCTCCCTTAGTTACAGCTGATAACTCTTCTAGTTGCTTTGATTTAACAACTACAAAATTTAAAAATCCATCATCTTTTAATCCGCTCCAACACAAAACGGGTCTAATAGAGAGTTTTTATCAGGAAACTAGCAGACCTAAAAAAAAACTCTGCGATAAAATGGAAAAATTGCCCATATATAATGACAATTTAACATCTCATGAACGTAAAGCTCTTAAAGAACTAATGGAGAATAACTCCCTTGTTATAAAGGCAGCGGATAAGGGAGGAGGACAAGTACTTATGGACACCAGTTATTATACCAAAGAAGCACTCTCTCAACTGTCTGACCTAAGGTTCTATGAAACTTTGGGGTCAAACCCCACTAACCAATATCAGCTTGTTCTCAAAAGTCTGTTGGATCGTGCATTGGAGTGCGGTGTCATCTCAAAGAGTGAGTTAGATTTTCTTTATCCTAAACATCCTGTTACAGCTATTTATTATTTTTATTTTTTTATTTTATTATTTTCTTCCATAAATCCCTATCCCAACCCCCCGGCCGCCCAATTATATCTGGAATTGGATCCCTCTCAGCCAATCTCTCATTCTATGTGGATCATCACCTGCAAAGATATGCCACCTCTCTGAAGTCCCACTTAAAGGACACTACGGAGTTCTTGCGGGTTTTGTTCACTATGGAATGGAAGCCCTCATATTTTCTAGTGACTTTTGATGTGCAAGCTCTTTATTCAAACATTCCCCACCTTAAGGGTATTGAAGCTGTATCATATTTCCTAGATAGGGGAGATAATATGTACTCTGAAAACAAAAAAACTTTCATTAAGGATGCCATACTTTTTATACTTGAACATAACTATTTTCTTTTCGATGGCATATTTTATCGTCAACGCCTGGGCACAGCGATGGGAACCAGGTTCGCTTCAAGTTTTGCCAACCTATACATGGGCCTCTTTGAGGAGGAACATGTGTGGGGAGGCGCGGCTGGAGCGGGCCTGGTTCTATATCGTCGTTATATTGACGATCTTTTTATTATTTGTGATGGCACATCCGATAGTATAGTCTTTATTTTCTCATTTCAACTGCAACAATTTTAATCTCCATTTTACAGGTGAATATCACCAAAGTACATTAAACTTTTTGGACATAACTATTACCATAGTGGATAATGAAATTACTACACAAACTTTTCAAAAACAGGTAGATACTAATAACTACCTAGATTACACCAGTAATCACAAAAAATCTTGGATATCTAATATTCCATTTGGGCAATTGAGAAGGATTAGGCACAATTGCTCTTCTGTTGAATCTTTTGAATGCCAGTCACGTTCTCTTCTTCATGCTTTTCAATCCAAATCATATCCATCTTCATTACTGACTGAAGCTTATAATAAAGCTAGTAAGCTAGAGAGATCAGAATTGTTGCAGTTGAACTCTTCTATTTCCAACCCCATAAATACCAATAAGACTTAATCTTTTTCAAAAAATTCAGTTACCTTTGTTTCCAGGTATAATTGTGCGGCCAAATCCATTTCCACTATTCTCTCCAGGAATTACTGCACTCTAATGCACAACCCAAATTTACAGGCTTGTTTACCCTCAAAACCTCAAACTGTCTTCCGCAAAGCAAAGAGTCTAAACAACTTTCTGGCTCCGAGCTACTTCAGTTCCAAAAACTATTTACCTAATTCAACCCAATGGTCTTTTTCTAAACCTATGGGATGTTTCAAATGCAGTCACCAAAGGTGCATCACCTGCTCAGCTATTTCAAATAAAAAAACTTATTTTCAATCATTTGTTACTCGAGAATCTCTCCCTATAAAATCCTTAATCAACTGCTCTAGTTCTTACGTAGTGTACATTCTGAGTTGCCAATGCGGCACTCAGTATGTGGGCCGTACAACCAGAGCGTTGAAACTCAGATTTCTAGAACATAGACGTAGTATAATTAACCATAACCCTAGAAGTAGTGTTGCAACCCATTTTGCATCATGCTGTAACTCTAATCTTTCTGGTTTGACCATCACTGGAATAGAATTGATTCCCATTACGGCCAGAGGGGGGGACAGATATCAAAAACTATGTTCTAGAGAAGCTTTCTGGATACACACCGTACGTACATTGTATCCAGAGGGTTTGAATGAAAGTATTGATCTGGACTTTTAGATCAAGGTTGAACCATTGAATTAAATGATCTTTGGTTAGGGTCTATTTATTACTACTGTTGGGACTTTCATAGTGTTTTTGTTATAACTGCCTCATATTTTAGGATATAATTAATTCATTAGATGTAATAAAAAGAATGATGGGTATTAGTTTATATTCCATCATTTCGGTTTACTAAATAATAATGATCTTATTGTATTAATTTCAATACTTTGGTCATGTCCTATATTTATAGTCATACATGTATTCTCATATACATATTTTTACTTTTCTTTTATTGTTTCAAATTCCATGAATATGCAATGGTATCTGCTATTACATTTATTATGTCTACTAAAACATAGATTCCAAATTATTTAAGCTGTTCAGAGAATAAGGGGTAATTATGTATTTACTTTTTGTATCTATCACTCATTATTATTTATATTCAGTTACAGTTTTAGTTTATTTTAGTAATGATTCTGGTGTTCAGTCCATTGAGCACTTAACTGTATGTCTTCATACTATCTTGTATAGTTTATATTTTGATACATTCTTTGGTCAATTGCCAGCAGCTCTATCTAGCCCAACAGCCTGTTTCAATTCTAACAGCCTTTTCTTACTCACCTGTTACTATGAGGCAATCATTGGGGTATTTAAATCCCATGCTGCCTTCTACCCACAATTCCTTCTGATGAAATTGCCTGAGGGCAAAGAAACGTGTCAAGGCTGGTGATCAGACCTATGATATTGTTGTGGATACCTGTACTTAACTGCACACCGTTTTAAAGATCTTGGGACGTATGGCCTTTGGATTTTTGCCCCACGGATGTCATACAAGTATGTGCCCTACACTGTAGACACTTTGAAAAACTTTTTCCAGTACACAGGCAGATACGGGCTGCTTACTGCTATAATCCAGCTTATATAAACACTGCCATTCAGCTGCGGCTCACTACCGAGCGCTTCCAATATTGACCGAACATTGTTCTACTCACGCTAATGGCTCTGTACATGGCATATGGGATAACTTTGAGACTAATCTCTCCAACTGCTATTGATAACTACAGCAGCGAATGAAGCTTGCAATAGCTTAATTTATCAATCACTTCTGGCTCCTGACACCTACTAGCCAACCGTGATTACCTGTATGTCAGCCGGATTACGGGTATTTCTCCTTTGATTCCTTCAACAGCTGTTACAAACAGTATCTCTTTAAGATCCTTCTAAACCTTATTTACCAACTGGAGCACAAATACTTGCAACATCCAAAGGTTCACCCGAGTCCCTTGAACATCGTGACTCATATCGTTTGACCTATAGTATTCATTCACTAAAGTCTTGCAAAGACATTGCTGGGCACCAATAATCCCATTGATACAAACGTCTGTGCATATTTCATTGCCTATCAATCTAAGGTGGTTTTATTGCATACTCCACAGTTTGGCAGTGTCTGGTCGGGAAAACACCACCATCCCGACTTAGCTACCAAACGGAGTTATTTTACTCTATTCATATTCTTAGTGTCTTATACTATTATACTATTTGCATATGTACTGATACTCTTCTGTATATGTATAGATTTGCACTGTTATACATTGTATCCACAGATCCTAAGGGATCTTACGATCTATCACTATTCAATTTATTTTAACTGCATTTTATCATTATTTTTGCTGAATAAATTACCTGTTAGTACTACCTATTGTTTTTTTTTTTAACTGTCTAGCGCATCACTTATTCACATTTGTTTCCACTTTTACCGGTCTTGGCAATTCCGGCATAGTGATAGCGCTCTGACTAAGGTTCATACTAGCCCTGCTAATCTAGCTCAGGTTCTTTTTTTACATTTTCTGTTATCTTTTGTAGCTAAAAATAAAAAGGAGCTTAATGCTACTTATGTAGAGGCACAACAAAATTTAACCACGGCGTACCAGGAATTTCTATCTGATCCAACCATAGCGCGTCTTCAAAATTATCGTTATCTGTCTGTACACCTGGAGGGAATACTGGGACGCTTAGCGGACAAAACCACAGCATATAGAAATTTCCAATTCTACAAATGGGGTAACAGGCCGGGTAGGCTCTTATCTAATTTAGTTAAGGGTGAAAGACAATCAAATTGTATTGCCTCTTTGGTGGATAAGACAGGAGTCTCTGTTTCTAAAGACCCTGAGATAGTGGAAGTGCTGAAGCAGTATTATGTAGATTTATACAGACAAGAGCCCATCAGTGAACAAGCAAAGTCAAATTTTTGGGAAAATCTGAATGTGCCTAAGATTACAGAGGCCCAGAGGGGGGACCATGGAGGCGTCAATTACACTAGCTGAGGTCAAGGAGGCAATTAAGCAGTTGACGGCACCAGGCCCAGATGGGTTTAGTGGTGAGGTTTTTTTTAAATTCTTATTGAAGAGATAGCTCCACATTTTCAAATTTTTTTTAATACTATTATTACCTCAAAACATATCCCGGCTTACTACAATGCGGCCATCATTAAAGTACTGCCAAAACCAGGCAGGGACCCTTCTTCCCCGGCCTCTTATAGGCCAATATCTTTGTTAAACTTGGATTACAAGTTGTTCACTAAAATTCTAGCGGACCGATTGAAGATTATATTGCCTAGTATAATACATTGTGACCAAACTGGTTTCATCATGGGACGCCACTCAGTGGTCAATATAAGGAAGGTTCTGACGGTGATTCGGCAGGCGGAGCGGGACAGGGGGCTCCGAACCTAGACTGATCTCGTTAGATGCCGAAAAAGCGTTCAATATGGTCGTTTGGTACTATGTCTGGGAGTCTCTGTCCCGCTTCGGCTTCCCTGACTCATTTGCGGAGATTCTGAGGGCTCTCTACACCTCCCCATACACACAAGTAATGGGTAACGGGTGCATCTCGGAGGTGTTTTTAGATTGAGAGGGGAACCCGACGGCTGTCCTCTCTCACCTCTGTTATTCGCTCTTGCATTGGAGCCCCTTGCTGTAACATTGCGCCAATTGCCTGGCTTTCATGGTATTGCCATTGGTAGGGCTGTTTCAAAAGTTTCCTTATTTGCAGATGACATGCTTCTGCTAGTTTCCCGACCAAAGAGCTCTATTCCTACAATTCCGCAGCTCATAGGTGAATTCGGTAAATTTGCAGGTTATAAAATAAATTTGAATAATTCAGAGGCCCTTCTGCTACAGGGATCGGAACACTTAATGGATGAGGTGTCTATCTCCCAAACTTTTAAAATTGCTTTGTTTAAATTTAAATATCTAGGCATTAACATTATCTCTAAAACAAATGCTTTATTTAAAGCAAATTACACGCCGATTCTGCATCAAATTTCAGAATATGTCCTAAAGTGAAATAGATTGCCAGTATCTACACTGGGGAGAATGGCACTCATCAAAAGTATCTTGTTCCCCAAATTAGCATATATTATACAAATGTTACCGTTGGCGTTATCCAGGAGTGATATACAAAGCTGTACAAAAGTTTTATCTCGATTTGTCTGGGGAAATAAGAGAGTGAGAGTCGCCAGGAGGCGTCTGCAGCTTAAGCGTCGGGATGGGGGATTTGGGTTCCCAGACATCTTGGCATTTACACAGGCCGCACTGATGAGATATATCGTTGATTGGCTCTTTGATCAACAGCACTTCATTTGTCAAAAATTGGAGGCTGAGATGATTTCTCCGTATACATGGCCTGCGTTACTGCATCTACCCAAATCCCAGAGGGTGTAATGAACAATCTATTTTTCAGAGATACATATCTCGCAAGGCGTCTTGGTAGTTCTCCTCATGTCTCTATGTATATTACATTCTGGGGTAATCCACAATTCCAGCCGGGTATCACAGACGTTAACTTCAAAACTTGGAGATAAAAGGGGATTAGTAATATCAAAGATGTATTTGATCCGGGAGGTGACATTAGATCGTTTCAGTACCTGAAGGATAAATATGATATCCCTAATAAACAACTATTTATGTACTTTCAGGTGAGGCATTATGCTCGGCAGGTGGAGTCCCAACTAAAAGACTCTCCTACCACTTTTAAAACATTACTTCAATTTTTAGAAACACATAAATACCATATTAGGTATGTGTCAGATGAGCTTTTGTCTGTAGACAGCTGTTGATTCATACAGCTCAAGGCGCTGAAATCTACTGTATTACGGGAGGTACACTGTAAGATGCTCCATAGGATTTATATTTCACAAGCCCAAAGGAGACATATGAATCCGGGAGAGTCTGGGCAATGTCCCAAATGTAAATCGGGGAGGGCCACCTTTTATCATAACTTCTGGGGGTGTGGCAAGATCTGAAAGTTTTGGGGAAAAGTCTTGAACTTCATTAATGCTATTCTCGGCACTAGTCTACCTCGAGATCCTCAAGTACTATTACTTGCGAATTTCGAGGTGTGGGTCGACACTCCAAACGCTAAGGATTTTATTCCTTTCCTGATGGAAGTGGTTACAATGGAAACATTATATTTGGAACGGAGGGCCACACTCCCAGATGTTGAAAGGGGTGTGCTACATTTTTATAAGAAGTGGGGTACTTACGTGGAATATCTCCCAGAGCAAACCAGATGTAATATTCTGAAAATATTTGAGACTACGACATGGTTTATGTACAGAGATTTACCGCACAGAGATTAACTTGATTGACACATTACTGTCCATAATCACTTCTGGAAAATTTATTAAGCTGCAAGTCACCTAATAGGGTGAAATGTTTATCTGAGGGGAGGGGACCATCTTGAGGTTTGGAGTCGGGTCCAGGGGGTGAAATGGCTGCGTTCGTTGTTTTTATTTTCTTGTATAGTTTGTTGTCTCATTTTTGAGATGCCAACCTACCCGAGTTTCTGTTATCTATATAACTACACAGCTTTATTGTATAACTGGCTATTTGAGCCTACTCAGCGGAATGTACCCTGTTCATTTCATGATATGTTCCTATTTTAACAGCTAATTTTATGGATGTGCTGTTTTCTTATGAGGGGATGGTTGTATCTCATTATTTGTATGTTCATGTAACATGTCTTATGTTTGAAAATAATAAAAAGATTTAAAAAAATATATATATATGCAATATTTTATATATAAAAGGAAATACATCTATGGTTTTATATATTAGTCATTATAATCACCTGTCCTTCACCAAGCCCTAAAATGCTAACTAATTTCATGTGGCAAATACATTTTTAATTTACTAAATCTTGTAGTGCATGGGGCTGATTCAGAGATGCACTTACACCTTTTAAGTGCAAGTGTAAGCTCAGCTAAACCATTTTTTAAAGTAAGGGGTATAAATTAATTAAAAGTTTTTTGCATGCCGTTAAAATACATTATTTTTAAACATAGAATTAAAATTCTGCATAGCTTTATATTCTATAAATGGAGTTGAGCTAAGAAACTTCACCTCCTAATTTTAATTCTGCTTTCACAATTGAAATCTGCCTTCCCTTGCAATTCAACATGGTATTGATCGGGTCTACGCTTGCATTTAGAAAAAGGTGGAAGTGCAACTCAGTCTCCATAGATCTAAATTAAGGTCTGCTTAAGCTAATTAATACTTAAGACAATTAATTTAATCACTGCTGTTCTTAAATTCCCCCTCTCACACTACAGATAAATAGCTGAGTTCTGAACTGTGACTGTGGAGCAAAACCAAAGATACAAAAGGAGGCAACTTCTAGAATTTACTATTTTTTGGTCGGTCCTGGGCTCTCCAACAGCAAGGCAGAGTGGGGAGAACTGCCATTATATATTGGGGTAAAATAAATATAAAAGGACTTAATGCATGGTTGCCGACTCTCCCAGAATGTCTGGGAGACTCCCGGAATCCTGGGTGACTCCCGGGTGAGCAACCTTTTCTCCCGGAGGCAAGCTCTGCTGAGCGATGCCTACCGACTGTCCCGAGAGATTAGACTCTCAGGACAAAGGTTTTTTTTTTTTCCACAGAGCGCAGTACCTGTAATAGTAGGAACAAACCTGTTACTGAATGGCAGTGACCCTAAGTTATACGGTCACTGCCATTCAAGTAAAGAGATTTGGTTCTACAGGTCTCCCATAGGAGCGCTGTATTACCAGTGATCATGTGACCGCAAAGCAGACGCCAGGGAGAGGGAGAGCCGGACCGGAGCACCGCGGAAGAAGGCAGAAGACATCAAAAGTAGGTGAGAAAAGAAATAAATGGGCTGGCATGGAGGCTGGCATTAAGGGGCAGACATGGAGGCTGGCATTATGGGGAAGTCTGGAGAATACACAGGGGAGTATGGGGAAGTCTGGAGAATACAGGGGAGAATGGAGAAGTCTGGAGAATACACAGTGGAGTATGGGGAAATCTGGAGAACACACAGGGGAGTATGGGGAAGTCTGGAGAATACACAGGGGCTTATGGAGAAGTCTGGAGAATGCATGGGGAGTAGGGGGAAGTTTGTAGAATACAAGGGAGTAAGAGGAAGGTGTGGGGAATACATAAAATCACTCTGGACCGGATCCAGATTTAATAGCGTCAGGTGCCCTCCAGATGTTACGCTAGGATTACTTTGTTCCGTCCGAGCCCATTTGCGTGCAAATGGGCTGTGTACATGTAAAGTGTACAGTGTTGGAGGGGGCTCCCACACTGTAGCGGATCAGCGGTCGTACGGACCGCTGATCCTCCCGTCACAGTTAAGGCAGAGGGGAGTGACGGGGTGTGCACTCCCCTCTGTCTCGCGTAATTTCAGACCCCTGCGCGCACGGAAAGCACGTGGGGGGTCTGGATCCGGTCCTCTAATACATACAAAGGCTGTTGTAGATATTTATTACATTATTTAAACTCCAACCAACTAGAAATATTTGACTTTTGAAATGTGTAAGTGATTACTTTGCAGGACACCCATACACAAACACTGGCAACACAGGGACTGCCCCTATGCTTTTTACTTTTCTCACTGAAATTATTTTTCAAAAGTAGGCAACAATGACTTAATGTAAATATATAGTATTAGAATTTACCTAAAATTGCAGTTGGTTTACTGGTTTGTTTTCTGTAATGATACCATTTACTTTGTGCACAAATATAATTTTACCTTCACATGGGTCATAGCTTAATTATTGCAAGCAAAACTTCGAGCAACCTTAGGGCAAATGATTCTCAGCTGTACTCTTCAGATGAACTATATTTGCCACATGGTTTACCCTCTGGTTAAGGGTAAATTACTGATGTGCTAAACAAGAAGGAAGAGATGCCCTAGGCATATTCATGCGTGTTTTAGTAGCACAAGCACCAGTTAAAAAGGTTGTATGTTACAAAATATGGGACAGGATATTTTTCTTGCTCATGGACGAAAAGTCTTCTATGAGATAACAGGATTATGTCATTGCAAGGTTGCACTGTCACACATTAATCAATACTTTTGATAATGTGAATTAAGGGCTTTTAAAGCTATAATCTTTATTATTTCTATGTGTTTTTGGTCTTAAAATTAATAATTATAATTAAAAGTATAATTATTCTTGTTTATTTTATTACACATTTTCTGCTACCAATATATTGTTTTAAATATGAATATTATATTATGAGTTACTATACTTCAAATTAAACTTCTGTTTTGTATATAATGAATGATCCATAATTTTGGGCCATATCTATAGCTGTTC
>WWET01001884.1:12028-37487 GCA_011038615.1 Limnodynastes dumerilii | reverse complement strand
GTTTCACGTTTACTGTGCACCACTGTAAGTGTGTATACACCTGTACTGTAAATAGTTAGAGATAGTACCTGCCTGCAATTTTAACCCAGCTTTCCTGCAAGCTCTTCATTTAGCTTCATTTAGCTTTTAAGGATTCACATATCTGTGCAGTGTGGAAAATAGTAGCAACCCACAAAGTAGAAGTGCTTTTGCTTCCTGGTAATTTATACTAGGACAGAGTTCTGAATCCAGATCTGTCCTGGTAATGCAGTGCTTGTGCATGCACATTTATCAGATTGGGCCAAACACTATCTTTACAACATGTATAATATTATGGATAGCATCTTTTTACTATCCATGGAATTAATTTAACTTAAAAGTGGCTATTTTGGGGGCGTGGTTTGACCGAGCAAGCGAGCAGTCGCATGCCGGAGGAGCTCCTCGATTCTGGCCTGGTTTGCGGGATCCATCCTACCCTGTCCCTTCTATCTGGGCTGAAACCCTTCTAGTAGGCTCCCTGCCTCCTCCCTATTAGATCTGTCCCATTGGTGCCTGGAACCTTTCTCCTGCACCGCGGTGGCTGGAGTCGGCATCCAGGGCAGCGGTCCTCCCCTGTGTTCTGGGTGCTCCTTGGCTGCATTGGCCTGGCGGGGTGCCTGAGTGTGTCGTGGCTGGTGAGGAGAGGCAGTAGCTGAGTGAGTCTGCGGTGGAGGTGGTTTGAGAGGGAAGCGGAGCGGTGTGCCAGCGGGCCTCAGAATACGCAGCAGCAGGCGCCATCTTAGCTGCGGCATTACACCTCCATTGGAAGCTGTGGGAGAGAAGAGGTGAGCAGTCTACACTCTAAAACGTCGAAGGGGGCAGCTTTGCATCTCCCTACAGTAAGACCTGACATTGCCACCTGGAGGATCTGCATATAATCAAAGGGTTAGCCCTGCTCCCATAAAACGTTTCAACCCTGTTTTATCCTTCCAACAGCTGGCTCCCACTAGGTTTCTTTCAGAAAGTCTTTAACCTCTCTATTTAATATAAGGAAGTCTATTATTCTCTGTACCCAAGCATTATTTGATATACAAATAGCCTTCTGGACTTTTCTCATTTTCTACTAAAAGTGCTATTCTAACTACCACCACTGGAGGTTTCCAAAGATCATTCTTTTCTAACTTACAATACCTCTCATTCTGTTACATCTCGTTTGTGGCTCACAAACCAGGTCACCTCCATCTAACATGAAAGTGTGACTTTTGAATGTAGCCCCATCACTGTGATCTCTAATTTACATGATTGTGGCCTTGTAACACAGGAATACAGTTTTACCCGGATTTTGGTCTTCTTGTAGTTCTATATTCGGTATCAGCGCTCAACTTCGTCAGCAAACGTCTCCAAAGCGTAATAAACTGCCTAAAACTCCCACCCAGATCTACTTTTCCCCTAAAGTCACACCTGACAGGGCAGGTGGGGCCTCAACTTCAAAAGAAGAGTCGGGTCCTATATCGCCCTCCCAGCTACCTGACCTGCAAATGGACTCTGACGCAGATGCCCCTTTAACAGTCAGATCACTGCACCAGCTACTGTGTGCACTGCGGTCTGACATCACCACAGAATTTCAACATTCGTCAGCTAAACTTCAGACGGAAGTAGCAGAGATTGGTGGGAGAACGGATCATTTATAGACCAAAATGGAGGAACTGGTTGCTTCTAATAATAGTTTAATTACAGCTCATGAGACTCTTACACTGGAAATCGCTGCACTACGGGACAAGGTCACAGACCTGGAAGACAGATCTAGACGCAACGATCAGTCCGTCAGCGTCTGTGAGATATGCCGGTTGGTACTGTAGTTCATTTCCATTTTTTCTTCTGTTGTCTAGTTAAACTTACATATTTTTTTTTTTTCACCAGTTCCAGTTCATTCCTGCAAATCGGATAGTCTAACTTACCTTTGTGATTTATATGTGTTTTACCTACAGAGTAAGAAGATATGATATAGCTTAGTCAGCAGTCTGTAGTTTTAGTCTATCTCATAATTGAGGTTACTGTTGATTTTACCCTATTGCAATTTAACTACTTTCAATTGAGGATGTCAAGTATTTATAGCCACTACTTATTTTGTAGCTTGTTCTATAATGTTACATCTCTTTTGTTACTCGGTCTGTAATTACCTACTTGAAGGTACTGTCACAGCTGGGCAGTATATACCCTTTTATTGCTGATCACAAGTTGGTGGGGCATATATCGACCCACCCCCCTATGTTTAGGGAGTTGCCACACGGTCCCCTTAGCGGCAAATACATGGACCCCGTTAAACGGGTCTTTTCAGTTTATCCCTATTCCCTTTTTTCCCCTTCTTTCACACTCTACTGTCCACTGCCCAGGTGGTTTTTGGTGTAACTTTTTTAAGATTGTCCAATTACAAATCAGATGCTTTAAGCTCTTGGAATTATGGTTACAATTTTAAGTTTAAATGTTATGGGTCTTAACTCTCCAAACAAAAGAGCCCTGTCTTTACATTATTTCTATAAGCAAAAAGCAGATGTGGTTGCAATTCAAGAGACCCATTTCTCCTCCTTAGCTCCTCCTAAATTTATCAGTGGTAGATTCCCATCGTGCTATCTGGCGTGTGGTCCTTTTAAACAGAATGGAGTAGCTATTCTACTCCGGACGGGAATAGAATTTAACTTGGAATTGGAGATGCAAGATAAAAATGGTAGATACATTATCCTAGTGGGCAAATTGGAGGAGAGATGGGTGACACTGGTTTCTATCTATGCTCCGAATT
The DNA here is from genome assembly GCA_011038615.1 of Limnodynastes dumerilii. Taxonomy (NCBI): domain Eukaryota; kingdom Metazoa; phylum Chordata; class Amphibia; order Anura; family Limnodynastidae; genus Limnodynastes; species Limnodynastes dumerilii. The sequence goes on along the minus strand of WWET01001884.1, from coordinate 34,732 downwards.
CAGGTCAAATTTTTTTTTCAGGTCGTTGTTTGAGGAGGTGAATAGGTTCTGTAAGGGTCATCTTATAATTCTTTGTGATTTTAATATGGTTATTGATCCCAAAATAGATAGGTCTCAAAAGACTCGGATACCCGCACGTGTAGGGGGTACGTCCCCTCTGGCTTTTAGAAGCCTACTTTTAGAATTTGAATTATGACGTATGGCGGGTATAGAACCCGTCAGCTCGTGATTATGCCTTCTATTCCCATGTCCATAGTTCTTACTCTTAGACCGGAGGATACATCATTGAGGACTTTCTGGTGTGCTCTCAAAGCGGTGGTAAGAGGGGCGGCAATTCAGACTGGATCACGCCTTAAGAAGCAGTCCATGCAAATCCAGGAGGGGTAGGAGAAGTGGATCACTGAACTGGAACACCTTCACAAAACTTCCCCCTTGGAGCAATATTTGCACCAATTAAATGAAGTACGCACTAAATTGTGCACACACCTAATGTTTCAATCACGCATTCAGCTTAATAATTTAAGGCAGCATTTTTACACGGCAGGAAACAAGGCTGGTAAAATGCTTGCCAGGAAATTAAGAGTGCGCCATAAAATCAAAACTATTGCCACGAAGGACGCTGCGAAAGTAAAAAACCCAGCGCAAATAGCAAATGTGTTTGCTCAGTATTATGAGCCACTTTATAAACTATCTAAAGTGATCCGCTTGTCCCTCAACCTACATCTGACTCAATGAGTTTTTAAGGAATATACAACTCCCCTCCATTAGTGCCCAGGAATTGGAACAATTGGTGACTCCTTGGTCTGTCTAGGAGGTGGTGGAAACAATTAAATCTTTCCCGAGTGGTAAGGACCCTGACCCTGATGGCTTCATTAATAAATTTTATGTAGCCTTCTGTGAACAACTGGCCCCTATCCTGACACAATTGTTTAATTTCAATTTCAAAGTTTCTTTCCAAGGGAAATGTTGGAGTCTAGAATCATTACAATATTGAAGCCTGGAAAAGACCCTACAGAGTGTAAAAATTATCACCCAATTGCCCTACTTAATACCGATTTAAACATTTTTGCTAAACTGGTAGCAAATCATATCAGCTTCCTCCTCCCTAACTTAATATACCCAGATCAGGTGGGCTTCATCACAGGCCATCAGGCCCCAGACAATGTGCGTAGAGTTTTGAATTTGGTAGAAATTGTGGAGAGGGAGAAGAGCGCGCTGGTTCTCTTATCGCTAGACGCAGAAAAAGCATTTGATCGCCTCCATTGGGGCTATATGTCGGCAGTTTTATCTAAATTTGGCTTTGGGGGTTCCATTTTTCAGTCTATAATGGCGCTTTATAATAACCCCATAGCCAAGGTATTCAGTAATGGTTTTCTATCGGACCCTTTTACTTTATCAAATGGCACACGGCAAGGATGCCCCTTATCCCCTCTCATATTTGCCCTTTCAATTGAACCAGCTGCTCAAATTCGATCATCTCCCCACTTCCTAGGCTTTGTATATAAGGACACCGTGCGTAAACTTTGCCTTTTTATGGACGACATTATGCTATTTGTAACTGATCCAGTGGGCTCCCTCCCCTCCCTTCATAAAATTTTGTAATTCTTCGGTCAAGCATCTTTCTATAAATTAAACACTTCCAAGTCAGAAGCTCTCACATTTAATCTTTCACTTCCTGTTAAATCCACTTTGAAGTCGGCCTAACCCTATGTGTGGAAAGAAAAGTCATCTATATCTGGGTATTCAGATTCCGACGAGCATTTCCCAGACAGTGGAGTGTACTTATGCCCCCCTTCTGGATAATCTGAACGTTCCAATTAAGAGGTGGCTCCCGTTTGAAATATGTTGGTTAGGGCGTATTGTGGCCTTTAAAATGGTTCTTCTGCCCAAAATTTTATATCTTTTCAGAACTATTCCCTACATTGTGCCTAAGCCTATAATAACTAGATGTGTTTGGAAGGAACGTCCCGCTAGAATTGCTCTCAAAAGGTTAACCCTATAACTAAAGGAGGCTTGGCCCTACCGAACCTTCAAAAATACCATGAGGCGTGCATGATGGCGCAGTTGGAGGACTGGGATAGGTTGGCTCATGTTAAACTTTGGGTAAAAATGGAGGAAGTAGCAGCTGCATTAGTTCCATTACAGGATCTGAAGTGGCTTCCTAGACATATGTGTCCAACTAACCCATCCCTCCTATTGTGGACACGTAGCACATTGCAGATTTGGGATAAAACTGTATTGTCTCTGAAAGAATTTGAGGTTCCATCTCCTATGCTATCTGTTATGGCAGTAAATAAATTGATACCAGATATCTCATTGTCTTCATGGCTTCACAAAGGCATCAAGACAATTCAAGATATTATGGAAGGCACATCAGTGGCTTCTTTTCCTTATCTTCAATCCAAATTTGGTCTTAATCCTAAAGATAATTAAAAATATTTACAGCTCTATCACTGGATTTCTACAGTTCCCCAAGGTCGGGCCAAGTTCCTCCCTCCTACAACTATAATTTTAAACAGATTTTGGGGCTCCCTTGGGTCGAAAGGGATTTCATTCTGGTATGGTTTTCTTTCAGAGCCTCGGGATGTAGGTAAATCTAAGGCACAGCGATCCTGGGAGCAAGACTTGGAGATTGCCCTGACCACTTTAGAGTGGGAACGTATCTTTAAGTCATCCCATAAGGTTTCTAAGTGTTCAAATCACGTGGAAATGTTGGTTAAACTGATTAACAGATGTTACCTCACTCCAGCTAGATTGCACAGTATGTAGCCGTCTACTACGAAATTTTGTTGGAGGGGTTGTGGACTGGTAGGAACTATTCTCCATGTGTTCTGGGAGTGTCTTAGGATCAAGCCAATATGGGAAGAGGTGTTTAAAGTTTCTCAACTAAAAATCAGTCCCTCTCCAGCAGTAGCTTTGCTTCATATATACCCCTCTGAAATACCAGGCTCTCAAAGGTATGTGGTAGGTCATGTTTTGATTTCCACTAAGGCTGCTATTGCGCAGCATTGGAAGTCCTCTGACACTCCACAATTGGCCAAGATTTTATCTAAGGTTCGATATAGTTATGATATGGAGACCAGAGGTACCTCATTTTCAATGAGTCCCTCATCAGATACAGTCAAGTGGCTCCCCTGGACTACGTATATTTACGATCGTAGTAACGCACAATCTGTACCTAGCTTGATTTGCTACGATTTGGATATACAAAACCTGTTGGAAACCCCATCTGGTCTGTCGGTGTTGGTCTGGATTTCACAGATGCAGTGTTTGTAGAGACCCATATAACCTATTCTATTCATTTTGACATATACTAAGGGCCTCATTTACAAAAGACGATTTTAGCTAAATCGCCACAAATCTCGTGATTTGTGGTAGAAAAGTTACATCGCGGTGTTCACAAAGCTCTAAATCGCGTGATTTCATGTTGATTAAAAATCGCAGTCTCCTATATAGCAGTGCCGATTTTTTACAATGGTAAGTATACAAATCACTGTATTCACAAAGGGCGATTTTACTGAATCACCATGAAATCGCATATAAATCGCCAAATAGCAAATGGTTATGGAATAGGTGCGAATTTGCTTGAAATCACCAGGATATAACATTGAGTTAACCAGAATAATAGTTTTCAGGCACTTATATTATTAATCATTAATTTACAGAGTTTATTGATTTGCACAACTGAAATCATGAATTAAACAAATATTACTCAGTGATTTCAACAACACTAGTAATTTGTTTCCACAACATTTATAATTGATTACACCACCTTTTCTAAGGTCTTGCTGCATTATGGGTCCCATGAAAGGCAGACCTTAATTTCAAGCATATGTGACTATTTTCACAGAGATGGAGGGTGGATTTTTGGCTTTGGGTGCTGTATTGCTTAATGCTGGTGTGGCAGTCCCACATAGGAGACTTGAGGAGGAGGAGAGTGACCATCACCAGCCCCAGGTTCTGCGCACACAGCGCATCATTCGGCAACCCCATGTGTATCATGTGCGTATGGACCTGGACTTCCTGTCTGACCAGGAGGTTGTGCAGCTCTTTATGCTCAACCAAGCTAACCTCCTGAGCATCTATGAGCAGGTGAGAATGGATTTGGACCCACCAACAGCTAGGGGTCATGCATTATCTGGGATGCGAAGATTAATGGCTGTCCTCAACTTTCTTGCAACTGGCTCCTTCTAGGCTGTCAGTGGGAGAGTGGTTGGACTTTCACAGCCAAGTTTCAGCCGTCCCTTATCTCATGTGTTAAGTGCACTTAAGAAACTAGCGCGGACATATATTTGCTTCCCCAGCCAGGAGCCACAATGGCTAGCTCATAAGCTGGCATTTTATAGACTCTCAGGATTCCCCAATGTCCTGGGAGCTATAAATTGCACTCACATACCGCTGAGACCACCTAAACTGTGTTCCCAGGTATATGTGAACCGTCACCATTACCATTCCCTGAATGTTCAGGTGGTCTGTGATGCTAAAATTAAAATATTGAGTGTTTTTGCTGGCTTCCCTGGGTCATGCCATGACTCCTATATCTTGAGGCAGTCATCCTTGTTTGATAAATTTGAACGTGGTCAAATGCCAGATGGATGGCTGCTTGGTGAGTGTATAAATTTTTTGTATAAACTAGCAACATGTGACTTTGTATGTGTACTGATTTAATTTTTGTATTCCATATGAGACTCAGGATATGGGTGTCGGCCCTGGTTGATGACACCACTCTTGAATCCACAATCTCCTGGGCAACACAATTACAATTCTGCACACATTGCTATTAGAGTGATAGAACGCACCTTTGGTTTGTTAAAAACTAGGATTAGGTGCCTTGATAAATCTGGTGGCGTGTTGTTGTATTCTCCATCCAAAGTTTCTGAAATTGTGCTTGCATGTTGTCTACTGCATAATGTCGCCCTCAACCAACAGTCCCCTGACATTATAGCAGTAGAGGACACAGTGCAAGGAGCCCCTTTATTAACAGGAGATGTGTTTTCAACAGTGAGTGGGAGGCAAATGAGGGACACAATTATAGAGACCACATTTTCTTGTAAGTATTATTTATATTTTTTACAATATTGTTATAGCAGACCCCATACCATGCACCCCTGCAACACATACAGTTTGCTGCTCACCTGCTCTTAATTACTAAAATCTGATTTCAGTCACCTGTGTTACAGACATTGGAACTTCTATAACTAATACTTCACAGGTGACTGCAATCACACAATAGTATTGAAGATCATGTGGGGAACATAATGTATATGCTGCAGGGTGTCTTGTATAAAGGTTAGGAATAGTGTTGTTTAACTTTTACCTTTTTATTGTATAGTTTCTAGTTTACAAATAAAACTATTTTTATATAAATGATGAACACACAGTTGAAAAAATCTGTTTTTATTTATACAAAGTTAAACTAACTTTTTTAAAAATGCGTGAGCATTACATATAAACTTATAATAAATTGTAATCAATACAATAATTTTAACAAAATTATTGGCTTTTTCTTAAGGATTTACCTGTTGGTGTGGAGGCTGTGGGACGACGTAAACTCCCCCCGGTTCTAGCACCATGACGTACTGGTGTGTTTAGGGCAGTGTTGGCTGGAGTAGATGTCTGGCTTGTATCTGCAGACGATGGGGATGCTGCTGCAGGTGGGTCTCTAATTCTTAATGTAGAAAGCTGCTCTGCACAAAGATGTGCCAATTTAATGTTCAGCTCCCTATTAAACACTTAAGCCCTCATGCATCACAGAACAAATTTCAGTTAGAATAATGTTCTGTCTTTCAATGGCTGCCCCAAGTCGGTTGAAGCCCATAAGGGTCACATTTTGAGAGTTGTTGATGGCGCGCATTACCCTTCTCATAGAGGACCTATGTGTTGTAATGAACATCCCCTGCCTCTCCTCCACCCGCTCCATAGTGGCAGCTACCCTTTCCAGCAGCTGCTGCTGTGCATCAATTTGGATAGGGATTACAGGGCTAGCTACATGAACTTGTGGATGTGACGGTGAGGATGTTAATTGCGGGGGTGTATCCACAGCTTCTAAGTTTAGCACCACAACTTCCTCACATTCGTCCAATTATTCTACTGGATCAATTTGTTCAGGCAGGGATAAATTGGCATTGTCATCTGTTGGTGAAAGAAAAAAATAATCAATAATGTTTTTAAAGAAAAAAAAATCAATAATGTTTTTCTTTTTCCCACAGGTTTCCACAAAAAAAAAACGCATTTGAAAGACAACATTGATAAACTCAACAGAAAAAAAATCTTCAGATGAAGACATGTGAATGTCAGGAGGTGGACCTGGCGCTGTAGCTGGAGATGGATGTGGACCGGGAGCTGGATCAGGATCTGGACCAGAAGGAGGACCTTCAGCAGGCCCTGGATGTGGAGCAGGATCTTCAGCAGCATTAACATCAATACAAGGAACATCTAATGGAGCATCAACTGTATAAAGGTAAGATATATAAGCATTACTATTTGTAATTGCAATGGTAGTATAACTTTTTTTAAAAACCATAGCTAAATACCATTTTACAAAGGAGCATCTGTATCTTGGATGTTTACGCCTTGTCGGCCTCATGAGTTCCTCATACTGTTTAAACACAATTTGCTTTAGGGAGCCACCACCTGTTTGTGCAGCAGCTCTGCGCTCCTCCTTTATTTTGGATTTGACAAGAATTTTTATATCGGAAAACCGTCGGCAGCAACTGTTTTCAGAACGCCGGTATACCCCGACAGCATTAACAGCCATAATGACTTGCTGCCAGAGCATATGCTTAACAGAATATGAAGTGTTTTGGGCTTCTTCACCAAGTAACTGGCTATAATTAGCCATCAACGTATATTCCTTCCTGATTTGGTTTTCACAGGCGCTGATTGAGCACCCTGTGAGGACCCGGCACCACTTCCTGACGGAGTAGGACTTGTGCTAGACATGATGACATTATGTACAAACAAAATGGACTAAATAAATATGTGTTTGATATAGCAACTTTTACATTCACATGACTTGATGTTTACTTTATAGATATTTATACATTGTATTAAACAGTAATTGCTGAAAATATTAAAGTTTTAAAAAGTTTAAATTTATTTGAATAATAACATATGTACACTAAATTAGTAATGTAAATGTAATCATACTTACATAAAGTTTGTATGTCAATATTTTCAAACTTTTTCTCACAAATCACTCTGAAAAATGCAGACAAGAAAAACCACCCCACTTCAGCAACTCTATAGACTGCAAACTAAAATGGTGGACTCAGACTATTTATACACAGTTCAAATTACAGGATCTCGCGTGATTTGACCTAAATCACGCGATTTCCAGCTTCATCAGACGATTTGAAAATCAAAAACTTTGTCCTATACTTTTACATTGTGATATAGTATATCGCCGCGATTATTAGCTCAAAATCATCGTGATATTGATATTTGGAAATCACACATCTCGTGTGATATTTTTTGAATCGCAGCCAAATCGTTTCTTGTTGAATACGTTGATTTGTGTTAAAAAATCGCACCAATATCGCCGCAATGTTATGTGATTTAAAATCGCATGCAAAAAATCGTCTTTTGTAAATGAGGCCCTAAGAGTCTTGGTAAAAGATCGTTATGCTCTGGGCAGTTTCCCCTTCCTCTCTAACTTCACCTTTCTCTCTCTTCTTTTTTCCTTTTTTTGTTACCCCCTTGTTTTCGTTTTTCTTCTCAGCTGATACACAATTGAACGATTGCCATTTGTCAATTTATGATGTTTTCATGTTGTCATTGTATACTTATATGGCTGTATATGAAATTTTCCCCTTCCTGATTTTTTTTATGTACCCAAAATGTTTTTGTTTTCTGATAAAATAATAAAAATTGAATGATGATAAAAGTGGCCATTTTAAATATTACTAAAAACTTAATAAACTAAAATATTTTGTGTGCCATTTTAGGCTTTGCTTTAGGTTTAGTTTTAAAGTTTATACTTATCAGGAGTCAGTTATTAGTTTATTTTTAACAGGATTTTATACAGCATCCTCATATTACTTAGCACTTTAAAATGCAGCTATTTACATCAGTCCCTTCCTCATTGGAGCTTAGAGTCTAAATTTCATAACACACACAGACTAGGGTTAATTTTATGCAGTAACCAATTAACCTCCCAGCATGTTTTTGAAATGGTTGAGGGATGGAGCACTCAGTATGCAGTTTGTTCTTCATGTAGTTTTGTTTAGTTTAGGAGACACATCAACATGCAAAGCACAGCCTCAAGTCTTGCCCCACTGCCAAGCAGCACTACTGTTATTAGTGTTACTGGGGGCAAGAAGGTACTTGAGGACACAATATCTCTAGTAATACTAAGAAAACGGGCATCTGGCCACGGGACAGGGCTTCAGGCGTGATTTGTATAAATTGTTTAATTAAGCCCCTCCCCCTTGCAGGCATCTATGGCTTCCATCTGTGAGCTTTAAAAAGTCAGCAACACTGCACATATCCCTTCAAGTCTCTGGAAAATCGCTCCCATAACTTGCATTGACTTTTGACAGCAGGACCATATCTTAAGTTTTCTGATGCATTCACACTTAAAATGGCAATAGTTTTGAAGCCTAGATCAGCTGGCCCTACAGATCCCCATCTATACTGTATATTGATATACTAAATACCTTCCACTTGTGAGTGAAACTCACTTCCTGTTGTAAACTGTCAGAAATGTCAAAAGTTATATTGAGTGAGTTTGTGTTACATTCATATCACATGATTGTTTAGAAAATGCCAAATTGCCAGATGTCTGGATTGTATGGCAAAGGAGATGTTTTCATTATAGCTCCTCTACCTCCTTGTGGTGAATGTTAGTCTTTTCTCAGTTCACAATATTTCTGCAGAAGCATAGTATGTTTGTTTTATTTATTTAAAAAAAAATATAGGCAGCTGCTTACAGACATGAGAATCATTTTGAATGAAGTGGGATAAGTAAAAAAAAAAAAAAAAAAAAAAAAAAAAAAAAAACAGCCGCAAAATAATAGACACTACCAGAACTTGAAATAAAAAGCTTAAAGAAACAATCCATTCAACTACAATGTGTGTAATTTTTTTTTTCTCTTGTGACAGCATTATTCATTTTGAGTTACTTCATTTGAAAGCAGTAACCAGTGAGTACCGTAAGCAGTGGGAAGTAAAACATCCTCTCCAGTTTCTACTTGCAAGCAAAATAACTTGAATTGACTGAAGGTGCTGTCAGAATTTCCGTATAAAAGTAGTTGTCAGATGCAAAAGGACTGAGTGCAGTAATAAGCTCCTGCTCCTGATCTGTCCAGACATCTGACACACTCCTCTGTCCCTTCTAAGTCTCCTGTCTTCCAGAGTATCTTGACATACATACAACTGGATCAAATATCCCAGTGACACCCATTCATATGCAGTGTCTACTAACAGAATCACATACAGGCTTAACTTGAAGTAATGACATTTTGTAGCTAAAAGGATGAATTATTCAAGCCCTGTCACTGTTTCAGTGGAACACCAAGGAAACAAAAGAAAACCAAGAAAATCAGTTAGAAAATAAATTAAATCTATTGAGTACATAGTTACATAGTTGATGAGGTTGAAAAAAGACAACAGTCCATCAAGTTCAACCTATTTTTGATCTCCTGCGATCTCTATCTTTATATTTGAAGTTAATCCATATGAAGCAACCTCCAAACTGTTGCAATCATAATAAATACATAAATAAATACATTTCTCCCTGGCTCCACTACTGTCCTTTATTTAAATTAGCGGTCCTGGTAACCCTGGATGTCCTTTTCTGCTAAAAATTTATCTAATCCTTTCTTAAACATATCAAGTTAATCTGCCATCACGAATCTGTAACAGCTAATCTTTCCCTGTTTATTGATTCATACCTCCAGAAATTCATGGAAAAGATTCCATCATACTTGAAAGATACGACCCAGATGATAAATACTCTGAAGGATATCACATGGAATAGTAACTATATTTTAGTAACAGCGGACGTTACGTCCCTGTATACCATTATTGCACATTCCGAAGGAATAAAGGCGGTAGAACTCTTCCTATGTCAGTCAACATTAGAGAAGGACCTGCAAGATTTTCTAATAGAAGGCATTAAGTTCATCCTCACGAACAATTATTTTCAATTTGACCACCAATTCTTTTTACAGACTAGGGGGACCGCCATGGGCACCAGGTTCGCTCCAAGTTACGCCAATATGTTCCTAGCAGTTTGGGAACAATCCATCATTCCATTGGCGGGGGCGAACCTGGTGCTATGGCGGAGATATATTGATGATATCTTCTTCATCTGGGGTGGGTCTGAGGAAGAATTAAAGAACTTCTGTACTTCTCTTAATGAGAATCACCTCAACATCTCCCTGACCTTTGAACAGAGTAGAAGAGAGGTGAATTTTCTAGACCTCACCGTCTATATAGAGGAAGGGGCCCTACTAACCCGTAATTATATTAAACCCACTGACACCAATTCTTACATACATGTCACCAGCAACCACCACCCCCAGTGGTTAAGAAACATACCCAAGGGACAATTTTTGCGTATCAAGCGAAATTGCACCAGGGAGGATGTAGGATTAACCCATATCCGTGATAAGAAACATCAGTTTGAAACCAAGGGGTATACTAGTAAGGATTTAGATGGAGTTATTTCTGAAGTGAGTAATACGGACAGAAAGGAACTATTAAACAAGAAAGAGGGCACTTCTAAGAAGGGTGTATTATCACCCAATGAGACCATACCCTTCATCTCCAAATTCAATTCCCAATATAAGGTCATTGAAAAAATTATTGGTAAACATTGGAACATCCTGAAAGAGGATGAACAACTTGCTAGTCACTTAGGCTCACATCCCAGGTTTATTTACCGTAAGGCGTCCAATATTAAGGATCAATTAGTTAAATCCGCATTTAGAAGTGAAGTTGCTTTACAACCATCACGCATCACCAGTAGAGGTTTTTATAGATGTGGCAGTTGCCTCATGTGTAGGAACTGTCCTCATATTAAAACAGTAAAAAAGATAGATTCTTTTAAATCTGTTAACACAGATCAGGAGGTGGCTATCAAACAGTTTATCACGTGTGACACGACTAATTGTGTGTACATTGTGGAATGTTCTTGTAATAAACTATATGTGGGAAAGACCACCCGACCCCTTAAGGTCAGGTGGTCTGAACACCTTCGTAACATTAAGAAAGGTTTAGTCACACATGCACTTTCTTCCCATTTTAAGGAATACCACCAGAATAATCCTACTCACATTGTTAATTTCCTTGGAATCCAGAAAATTCAGGGTAATTGGAGAAGGAGGGATGAGGCCACAGCTCTTGCTAAGGCAGAGATGAGGACCATATTTAAACTCAATACGCTGGAACCCAAGGGTCTAAACCAAGACTTTGAGTTAAAGTGGTTCCTGTGAGAATAATCCACCAGATGTCATCTGTTGTCCTTGTCTTTCCTACAGTCATACCACCCTGGATATGCCCAATCTCGTCCGATCTTGGAAGCGATACAGGGTTGGGCCTGGCCAGTAATTGGTAGGGAGACCCCCAAGGAAGACCAGGTACCGTAAGGAGGTTGAGGTAAGTAACGGAGGTTAATAGTTGGATTGTCTCCAATTTAATTATGGTTATGTGGTCATCATCCCATTCCCTCTGGTTCCACTTCAGCCCACCCTCCTTTTAACTAGTGATTCCTAACTTCATCAGATTTTATTCACATTTTAGACCCACGTATCACCTATTTTACACACTATGTTATTCATTAGTGTTTAGCATTTCCCCATGAGCTTAGACTCCTTAATTTTCATCCATTCTCCACCTTCACATATCACTAGTTCATTGGCACCACCTATGTTGTGCCTTTTTAGATGTTCATTTAAGTTGTCCTTCATCTTTTTAGTGAAGGTACAACCCTATATTTAATATATTATAAGATTTCGTTTCCCCTCTTGGATTTTATAAAGAGTATGCACCTTTTTAGTAATATATTTCCCTCCCCCCCCCTTGTGGGTTCACATGAGTACACAATTTGTGTAAGATTAGTTTTTATTTGAGAACTCTGGAAGGTCACTTAGTAATTTGCACTGATACTTTATTTTTGGACTCCTGGGTATCCCTGTTTTTATCATCATATTATGTAGTGAGATAGAAATATTTTTATGGACCTTTTAATAGGACATGTATTTTGATCCTATTAATGAAAATATTCTTTGTGGCTTAACGTTGTAACCTTTGACTCATATTCTGCATATGGTAAATATCTGAACGATGTTAATAGTTATATTGTATTGAATTAAAGTTTTTCATTATGAGGTTTTTTCAATTCTATGATCCGTACATTCCTTTTAGGATAATTAATTGTATAGGGATGGACCTAATGTCCGGTGGAACATCTAGCCACTTTTATATATATCACTTTAATTATGATTATCCACCTTGCCAATTAAAGAATGAGGACTACTATGTTTTAAATTGGTTTCTTTTAGAGTAATCATATGGTTAATACATGCTATGTTTTAACGGAATGCAATTACCGGAATTTTTTACTTTTTGCTTAAGTTATGTATGTATATATATATGTATATATATATATATATATATATGTATATATATATATTTATTTATTGTTCACACACACATACCAGCCATTAATTTCCATCTTACATGTTTTACCAGAAATGAAAAAAAGTTATGATCGGCGCTGAATAAAGCTGCTGTGGCAACAAAACGTGTCAGGACCCTTTCTTTCTGCAGCCTGGTTGTGTGGGGAATTATTTGCTGTTACACTGACTATTCGACTGAGCTTAGCGGAGAGATCAAGCTGTAAGCTTTGTGGAGTGCGGTAGTTCCATTAGCCGCACCAATTACATCTTCTGTTCATCATTCACATCTAGCACGCTGTCTAGTTAAACCTGCTGTGGATGCAATACTCCCGGATCATCCATTTAATCTTCCCCATGTGGTGGTAAGACTATATGGGATATCTGCTTAAATGGAAGTGTTACTTTCAGCAACTGTTTCTGTTGCAACTGCACTACTTATTACGCTTTGCTCAGCTTGCACTATGCTTAGCTTCAGGCTCTGCTTATTGACTGACTTTTTCCAATGATTAATAACGCCTTAACTATGGCTTCTGAATAATAAGTTTGACATCTGCATAAGCTCTATTTTTGGTCCCGGGATAAAGCTCAATATACTTTTGAAACTCTGTTCTCGATACCATCTGCATTTATTTTGGATTTGGAATATACAGCCATAATCCTCTACCTTCCTATTCACTATTAGTCTATGTAACAGTTTTATTAATATATATATTCAGATCGATTGCATGGGCATATATTTAATATTTTTTTTATCCCTCAACTTAGGCTGCATAATATTATTTTTATTGTAATTTAATAGGTAAATTTTTCCTCTAAATAAGTTCATAGGTTTATGATCGTCTGTATCTGTGTTTTTTTTTATCTATAATATAAATTAATTATTATATACGCTTCCTTTTTATTTTGTATTTGATTTTTACATGTTGTAACAGGCCTCCATTTCTGCCCTTACATTTGTGTCCAGCCTCCATTTCTGCCCCTTGTATGTGTATACAGCTTCCATTTCTGGCCCTTGCATGTGTGTCCAGCCTCCATTTATGACACTTAGGACCTGATTCACACTTAAGAATCTTCTTAAAATAAGAACTTAAAGTCACACCTGGGCTAAACCATGTTGATTGCAGGGGAGTCATATTTCATCTGTTGCAAACAGTACTAGTGTTGAGAGGTGATATTTCCCAACCCAAGTCTAAATAACAGTGTGACAGTAAAGCTGGTCAGTATCTGTGTGCAATAAACAATTCAAAGATATATCCCTGCATGCAAACAATACAATTAAATTAATTCCCCCTGCAATCAACATGGTTTTGCCCAGGAGTGACATTAAGTTCTTATTTTAAGAAGATTCTTAAGTGTGAATCAGTTCCTTATTTCTGCCCCTTCTAGATCCACAACATTTGCCTTTGCTGTGTTCTCCCTCTTCCTCCATCCTCCGTGGGGCTCTCAGCCTGAATGACCACGTTGTTCACTTAAATAGTACTGGTTATACAAGGCTTCCACAAGAGCCATGTTGTAGCAAATCTGTATACGTGAATGACGATACTGTATAGTCAGTGTTATTCATTGAAACAGATTTGCTCCTACAGGGCGCCCTGCATAATCAATTCTATTTATGTGAATGACTTCTATGTGACCTTAGATAAAGGGACAGAGTGACTTAAAGGGTGGCAGCTTTAAGTTACTCTGCCCCTCTGTTTAAGGTCACATAAAAGTGATTCACATTTAAGTCACCTTGCGGCTCACCCTGTGCAATTGCATGGCTCACACAACTCTGGTGTTCAGCAAATAATGCAACCTAACAAAATCGTAACTATTGGCTTGGTCTGCATGTAAATGTCTACCCCTCTCATAATACAAATGATCATTTTGTACAAAGGTAATGTGAAGATTCTTTGTAGAAAGTTTACTTCTAAGGCACAAACCATTATTGCCATTTTATTTGTAAAATATATTAACCTCTACTCTACATAATATATTGAAATATTTAGATATGCATGTAATCTTATGAAAACCTCTAGGTGTCCTTACAAACCTACTGTATGTGTCCGAATTACAGGGTTGTTATAGCTACCTCTTTGTCCTTTTAAGTATGTTCACATCAGGAAGTTTGTTTTATTGGGCAAAGGGCACATGCTAATGTATGCATTTCCATTCTGAGAGTCATTTAAAGCTTTTGCTACATGCCCTTCTCACAGCCACAGGCCTGTTAATGAAGCAGATTTGATGTAATAATTAGCAGGAAGCTGCCACTAACTACAGTGCTTACAAACACCAAAGGTGTAGAAGTTCGTGACTAAATACACATTCTCTAATAAATAAGGCAGACAAAAGGGGGGCTTTAGAGGTTTCTATATAATCACTTATAATAAGGTTTGCTAAGCTAACTACTGTTTAAAAATGTCCACACCTTGATTGTAATTCTTCAGTTCTTCAAGTTACGTTTTGTATAACAGGTCAACTGCATTTGTTAATACCAATGAACTGAAGAAATAACAAATATTTGTATTAAAAGGCGTCAAAATCAAGAAAGCAAACTGCTATTTCACAGGGGGAGGGGGTGAAACTTTTTCCACATGTGTCACATTAATATGAATCTATTTAAAACATTTTTTAAACCTTTTAACATTATAAAGTAGTTTTGGCAGAAGGCAAAAATAAATGAAATTGAGATATATTGCACTTTATTTAAAAAGCACACTTCAGTCTTTTACATATGTGATCTTTGTATTTGCTACTCTTTATGAATCGCTAAAAATTAGAAATGCACAACTCAAGTGCAGGGAATTCTTAATATACCTGGGACTTCATTAAAAAAAATTATATATTTTCAATAAGCTCTAATTGCCTTAAGGAGATTACAATATTTAAATATCAGTAACTGTAAACATAAAAAGCATCAGTGATAAATGTTATGGGTTATAAAGTTTCAGAAAGGATTTATGTAAACAAATACTTAGACTTTAAATTAAAGATGATACTGCTTGGTTTGTGTGACAAATAAAGAATTGCTCAATTTTAGTGTGTGTTTAGTATATAAAAATTTGTGATTTGACACTTCCACATCCACACTGGGTCACTGGTCTTGCAAATATCACTTCTCCTTTAGAGCCAAAAAGGTTAAATGCTCTTGTGCTTGAATGACTTCAATGATGTCTGCTAAGTACTCTGTACATATGCATGATGCTGTGGGAACAGGGTTGCAGAGTTGTTTATTGCAGAGAGGCAGTGTGGTGTGAACATTCATTTGATGGAGCATGGTAATGGATGACTAGAGTTTATCCTAACACGCTAGTTAATATCTTCCACAGATTAATAAACCGATTAATAAAGCCTGTAGTCTATTTACATAATTTTATTATGTGTGGACATTTTTATTAAATGATTCGTTTTCTTTCATTTTATAGTTAGTAATTTTACCGTAAATTTCTACCCAAAAAACGTAACTACTGTCCAAGGTCCTTCAATGTGAAAATGTAAACTCATGATATTGGTCCCCAACACTTGTGGAATCCTTGAAATATTTTGATCTGAAAATTAGGAACTGACCCATTGTTATTGCTATATGTTTTTTTTTTGTTTTTAATTTTATTTTTAATTTTTTTTAGCTTCACTTGTAAACAAAATATAAATAAGGAATACCTTTTGTGTTGATTTTCTCTTTAGAAACAGAAACTCCTTGAACAACTTGGCAATATACGTCTTCAGTATTTAACTCCAAAAGATAATGGCTTCTATAAATTGGTATGTATATTGAAGAATATTGAATACAAATAAGAGTATTACATTTTTGGTTGTACCCTGCAGATGTTGATTTCTTTTCTTTTCTTTTAAATATTTAGTTAAACATGCAAATGTATCTTATGTATAGTAAGCTCTGTAAGTATTGTTGGGCAGGACATCCAGATTGCATAGGTTATGTAAAAATTTACTACATAAGTCCACATGAAGCTACCATGTTTAATGCTATGAGACCTTTAGTGGAAGCAAGGATGTGTAAAGCTGACATGGCTGAATGGTTGTAGGAGTGGAAGACACAGAGGGTTCTGGAAGGTTGCTCCAAGGGGTGGGAGGGTTTGCAGTTTTAAGATTGGGTCATAGCTGAGCAAGATCATCTCAGTATAGAATTAGAGTAGAGGAATAAAATGTATAGTTACTGGTGAGAGGCTTTTGGACTTGGTTTTAAGAATCGTGGAGTATGAGGAAAGCTTAGAGGGCTTTAGAGTTGTGTGAGTCATTGATAAGGCAGAGTGGTATTAGATTTATCAAGGGAACTCTTCCTAGAGGTAAATTAAAGTACTTGACTACAATGAAGGGAGGGTGCCCAGAATTTTGACAAAGTGATGTTATTTGGAGCATACAAATTGACTAGTGTTCAGGTGAGATGGATGTTTCCCAATAAGGATTAGAAATCAACCATTTGTGTCCCTGCGGTTTTCAAAAAGCTCAACATTTAGAGATTGATATAATGATGCCTCTCTTTTTGTCTGGGATCACAAAGATGGAGTGGGTTTGGTAAATTATTTTTGTGAATTATGGGTTTGCCAAATTAAAGGGAGTAGAGAAATTTGGATTTTTTTTTTTAAACGGAAAGTTTAGTTTAGCCTCCTTTCATTGTAGGAAACTAGGTATTAGCCTGTCAGTGGCTGGGAAAGGAGGTCAGTATGAATTGTGAAGAATATGCTGGATATTAGGGGTAGTAGATGCAGTGGAAGCATCGGTGGGGGAGGGAAGGGAATAGCTGCTTTGTGATTTTATGTGGTCTTCTGTTATGTGGCTGAGTTGTTCCTAAACGCTTCCACTTTCTAATAATGTCACATACATTATATCTAGCAAGGATGAAATTTCACAAACTGTCTTGCTGGAAGGTGGCATCCTGTCACAGTACCACGGAGTCACTAAGCTCTACAGAACAACCCATTTTGTATCACAAAAGTTTGTAAATGGAGACTGCATGGCTAGGTGCTTAATTATTTTACACCTGTGACAACGGCTCTGATTGAAACCATCAGGTGTGGTCAAATACTTTTGTTAGTATAGTGTACAAATTAATTATTAACTATAGCATCTTAGCAGTTTCTGGTCAAAGATTTGAACACAACTCAGTTGTAAGTCCAGTTTTCTACCATTTGAGCTAATATAATATATCACTATGTTATATAATAAGTATGCTCTTGGTACTGTGGGGCAGCCAGAAACGTGCTCTCTATTGTGTCACACGTCCACACAGTATTGTGTGGTGGTAAGAAGTTCGCTTTCTGATTTGCTTGATAATCACTCTCATTTTGAGTGCCGGTCAAAAGTGTTCTTTCTATATTGTGTTGTATATTGTGTGGTGGTAACAAATTTGCACTCTGTATTGTGCACTAGTCATTACTTCAGTGTCAATATCAAGCAGGAAACATAACATAACATTGTATGGGTATAGACGCAAACATGGTCAACTATTAATGTTAGTGTTATTAGATGTAGGAAGATTACAGCCTCTTGTTATCCCAGCATCAATAGTAGGTAAGCAATGCACACATAACTCCTCTTACGAACATATGTAGTTAGGGAGCAGGCGGGCATGTTTTCCACTCACCCTGCACGGGCCGCCTCTTCCTCACATGCCGAACGCGGCATGTAAACAGACCCACGTGGGACGCTTTCGCAGCGTCGGTCAGGCGTCCCACCTCTCTCTCTTTCTCTTGTCATTGGTAGTTCTCCTGTGCCTGGGAGAAGTCCTATTGGTCCACAGAGGCTTGAGGGCTGCTAGCCTATCAGGGGCTAGCAGCCTTTATATCAGACCGGCGCTGACAGTCTTATAGCGACGGTTAGAGTATTCGCCTGTCAGTACTGTGATCTGCTGCTCTGTGTGCCTAGTGGTTTTGCCTAGTGATCTGACAATTGATTGCGCATTTGTCCTGCCTTGCTCCTGCCTGGTAAACCCTTGGTGTATCTCTCTCCCTTTCTCTCTCCTTAGTGTTTAGTCCATTCCCAGCGCTCCATGACTCTTCCTGTGTGCTTGTTTGGGTTACCCCTTCGGGTGTACCTTCTGGTTTGATTGTGAGTAGCACGAGCTCTGGTCTGTCA
Organism: Limnodynastes dumerilii; assembly: GCA_011038615.1. Lineage (NCBI taxonomy): Eukaryota > Metazoa > Chordata > Amphibia > Anura > Limnodynastidae > Limnodynastes > Limnodynastes dumerilii. The sequence continues at coordinate 16,037 of WWET01001884.1, read as the reverse complement.
TTGTCCAGTCCTGTGATCGCCCTCTGTCTGCCATTCCTGTTCAGTGTTGTGAGTCGCAGGTTAGTCCCTTCTGATCTGATCTTTTCTGCTTTCCGTTTTCCTCCTTTTCTCCGCTGTCTTGCCTCCACCTGGTTCTTCTCCTTCCTCTCCCGAGTGTTGCCTCTGGAGACCGCAACCTGCTAGGTGTCATGCAGCCCAGACTATCCCCACCATTAGGAGCTCTAGTGAACACCAGCAGTAGTTGAGTCCCGCTTCCCGGGGCGCGAAGTCTAACTGGGGACTGGTCTTTGCTAGAGCCCCTGATGGTGGGGATAGTATGGGCTGCAGGACACCCAGCAGCTGGCGGCCCCCGGTAGGCGTTAAACCAATACCTAGGTACTGTACCCTAATAGAAAATACCAGCAATGGCCAGAAGTGAGCAAGAGGGTAATAGAATCAGAATTACCAGTTCACAGACTGGAGAGAAACAAAACTAACTAGAGCTACCACACTACACACTAAGCACCCACTCAAACAAAGGCTACCAGACAAAGAAGGAGAGGCATGGAGAAGGAACCACACAGGGAGAGATAAAGCAAGAAAATGGAGACCGGGAACTCAGGAATCAGGATTCAGAATAGCAAACTACAGCAGGAGAGCAGACCAAAGATGACACTATAACCGACGCCAAAAGGAAGGTGGAAGCACTATTTAACAGAAGCACTGGCCAATGAGAAAGGAACCCTGCCCCATACAGCGCAGAGACAAGTCCTGGTCACTAGGAGACAGCCAGAACGTGTCGCTAGAGGAAAGAGGGGCGCATAGCAGGCGGCGAGGAGAGGCAACAGCAGCGGATACCTGTCCTGGTAACTAGGAGAGCAGGGGGGCAGGCGCCTCCAGGGGGCAGGCGCCTGGCGGCCAGAGGAGAGGCAAACAACGGGGTTACACTTATTATTAAGAGTATTATTGTCTTGCTTCCCACATAATCATAGTGCTAGTTTTGAAAGTGTGCACGAGTGGCATACCGTGTAGTCAGGTTTCTGTGGGTAGTGAAGTCAAAGGAAGAAGATTTGTGGTTTCTAGGCAAAAATGAAAGTCGATCCTAGTTTGGGAGCTGAGAAAAGAGCATCATCTTAGACTGGAAGCTAGGTCACATCCCATATTAGGCCACACAACCCAACTCCTTTCCTATGATTATAGGGCACAGTTAACTATCTGTTTGTCTTTTTATTATTATGTTTATGCCAAATTATAAACTGTGTTAATTATTTGCATGTATAATATATTTCCTGTATTTCCCCCCACAGTGGAAGACAAACTATGCCAAATTTGTTATTCATGATGTGGAACAAACTCCTGCTACTTTGCATCACGTTGTCCAGAAGGCATTTTTAACATTGCTTAAACATGGCTGCCTTTTCCAAGACCTTGTACAGCTGAAAGGTAAAGATTTGCTTACTCCGATGTTCCGTATTCTGATTGGCCAGCCAGGCTGCACCTACAAATACTTAAACACAAGACTATTTGCTGTGCCTTGGCAAGATGATAAATCTGATATCAAGTGTACAGAAGAAATTATTGATGCCTGCAAGGCTTTTTATGAGTTAAATGACTTTCTGTTTAACCAGACAAAAGATGAATTGCACAGTTTTTCAGTCAGGAAACCAAGTTTGCAGACCTGCCATCAGCAGATCCCTTTCCAAAATGAGAAACAGTCCAACCAGCAGGAAGTGGAACTTTATAATGTGACATTGATAAACTATATGAATCCCCAGAACATGCTCTACCTTAAAGAGGAACCATATTTTGGCATGGGAAAAATGGCAGTCAGCTGGCACCATGATGAGAATCTTGTGGAACAATCTACAGTTGCTGTCTACAACTACAGTTATCCAGGTCAGGAGCATATTAAACATTGCAATATCTTAAATGTTAATTCTCACTCGATTCCACGTGTTTTTGATTATTGGCAGGTAATTAAATTAAGTTACGATTACGATTAAATATGCACAATGATGCTAGAAAATGAATTTCCTCAAACTTGCTATTTAAATGTGGAAATATGCAACCCATTGACAGTAAATAAGGGCTCTTTAACTCTTTCATTGTTAATAGTTTAATTTTGGTGAGCGATCACTTTTTGGTCCTGTATTTAGTTCTGTGCATGTGTTATAATTGAGACCTCCACTAATAACCTTTGACACTGCTCAACTCTCAACACATTAGGCCAGATTCAAACTTCAAATTTTGATGTTTGATGATTGAATCCCTAATCAAAAAATTAATAGGTGTCAGCTAGAGCTGGGCCACTCTATCTGGACAGAAGAATTTCCGGCATCTTATGTTTTCTGTCTCAAACACATGGATATCTGGATTGGTGCACATAGGAAGGAAAAGAACACTGGACCATATTCAGACTTAAATATTGCAGGCAATTTCCTCTCTTTGTTAACCGGGTGGTAAGGGGCGGGTGCATTCTGTGATAAGGAAGAGTGGGAGGGTGGAGGTATTTAAATTTTACAGTAAACTGGGTTATAATACTGATTTCTGAGCTGTCATCAATTTACATAAGGGGTTGGTGCATAAGTATTCAGGTAGGGTTCTGTACTCTTAACTTCTTACAAGAGAAGTCTGGGTGGGTTGGAATGTATTTTGGTTGGTCAGCTATGGTGTGTGCACAAACTGTCTGGACCATTCACTAGAAGGTTTTGATTTAGAGACCATGCATTCAATCCTGTCTGTTATGTAATGAGCTAAACAGTCTTGCAATTCTTTGGCTAAAAAAAACCCCAAAAACTTCAGTGAATTGTATGTTCTTCAGTTGAAGGAAATTGATGTGAAATTCTGGTTTAAATTTCCTTTAAGGTAAAGGACAAAGAAATAAAAAAATTGAGTGTAATGGTCTCAAGTAGTATTTTGATAGTATTGTAAGTTGTTTTTTGTTTTAATTTTAGATAGCGCTGCAGAAACTGAAGAAGTTGGGTCCAAGTGGCATGTTGGTCTGAAGATTGCTTGGGACATAGAAACTCCGGGTCTTGCTTTCCCTTTAAACTCAGGCGATTCATATTTCATGCTGGGTAATTTATACACATTGCTCATTTCTGTATAAGTCACTATGGGGTATATTTACTAAAGTCGCTTTTTGCAAGCAATATCAAATCGATCGGTCTCGCCACGAATTGTTTAGTTAAAATCGCGGGATTCACTAACAGTCAATTTTTACATGTGATTTTCAAGTGCCGTCGATTTGCATCGATTTTTCAAGGGGTAAATCGCAGTGCTTTTCTATAGAATAAAAACCCCAAGTGCAGCATGGTTGTAAGGCTTAGCATGGCTGCGCTGATAGAACTTCAAGGTTCTGCATTGCTGAGCCTTGTATTAATATCAGTGTCAGCATGTTAAACCTTCTAAGCATGCTGCACAGTAGCCGGTAAAAAAAAAATACAGTGTCAATAAACCATACAGAAATACATTTACATACATGTGTGCATAAAATAAACATTGTCAATCCATAATATTGCCCCCTACTCTGTAAAATTACGGCAGGTGGCCACACTGTTATGTATTACATTTCTTTTTTTTTTTTTTTTAACATTCTTTATTTTGGTTTATTTTTCCAAAGTCCACGAGGGACTGATACATTAATACAAAACAACTAGAATTCCGAGGTACAAAATTGTTCCAAGTTATAACATCACGTTACAGTTAACAATAGCGAGAGTTTGTGACATGCACTCCTGAAATGTTAGTGGGTTCGTGGCGAAAAGTCGAAGGATAAAAGAGATGGAGGTACCTACAACAAGTATAAACCATCTACCATGAAATGGAACCTCGAAACCATTTTGGAGGGGGAGATAGTTCCCTTGAAACATACGTGCTTGACAGACTGAGTAATCGACAGGGGCTGTCTCAGCTTGGGAGATGTACCCGTCTGCATGGACAGGAGACATGAAGAAGTGAAGTGACCAAAATACACCGGACCGACAAGACAAGACAAGACAAGACCAGACAGGACCGGCTCTTTCTTCTT
>WWET01001883.1:289374-309669 GCA_011038615.1 Limnodynastes dumerilii | reverse complement strand
TTTAATTTTTCATTATTTCATTATGTATTTATTTTTCATTAATCATTTCTTTTCTAATTCTTCAGTTTTATTTATTTATATAATTATTTATTTATTTATTTATTTATTTAGTCTTTTTGATCTATAACCTTAACTTTCGTTAAAACAAATCTTTCCTGTTTCTAACTACTTTATTCTATTTCGTTTTTATGATTTCCATTTTCATTATCCTTCTCTCTCTTCACACTTATCTTATTCCTTCTATCTATAACTATCTTTATTTTTCCATACACATTCATGCTTCATTTACATCTATGAACATTTAACACTTTTCATCTATCCTCATCTTTATCTCCTCTTTTCCATTCTTTTCATCCTCTCCTCCGACACCACAATTACCACACTTTTTCAAATTCTTTTCCCCCGCTTTCTTTTGCATGATCCTATCCTTCAGCTCTTCTTGTGTTTTCTTTTTCATACATCTTTACCAATTTTCCATCTCACCTGCAGACATTGCTTTCTCCTCATTCTGCCGTTACCTGTCCCTGGAGCTGTTTCCTTGCTCTTAACCCCTTCACCACAACGCCACTTCAAGTTTTCAGCCCTCTCTAGACATTCTTTTTCTTCATTTTTCATTGCACCCCCTTTCCCACTTCTCTCTCTTCCTCTTCGGTTTTCTCCTCCTCTTCTCTTTCATCCCCTTACCCCGCACATGCCATTCAGATCCCAAATCCACACCACGGACGCCGACTGGTTGTCACTGGCAACGGCCAGTCGCAGGACTGATTCGCATCCATCCAACACCTGTGCAATATCCGCAACACGGAAACCATCAATCAACCGTGAATCCACCACTAATTAAAAACGGAAGTTCACCCTTTAAATAGCTTTGATCTAAGACAATCCTCATTTCTGTATTGCCTGTTGCTGATGAAGCTCACATTCAGATGAGTGATACGCGTAGGTTTGGTGCTGGAGATCTCCATTCATACCAGAGGCTTGCAGGAGGCACAAAGCTAACAGCTGTTCAACAGTTTTTTCACGCAAAATACAGGACGGAAATTAGAACACAATCGCTGCAGAGTGCACACTGCTGGCACTCCAACTCCCCCTTCTCAACTGTACATCGCCAAAGGCTGGACAAATATCACCTCAACATAGGCTCAGGAAAGAGCCTCAAGGTACTTTAACATATTGCTCCCACACAACAAGTGTCTTTACTAAGCATTTACCTGACCTCAACAGCGTTCATGCTGCAGCTATATTAAGGAAATACCATCTTTTGAGTCTTGAACATTATTAATGCTGCCAGCAACACACAGTTCACATCCCTACAGAAGATTTACCATCACAGACTGTGTTTGTATATTCATGCTTTAATTAGATGCATTTGAACTCTGAATTTTTCAACTTTTTGATGCTTTTCTACTTTTGAACTAGACAAGTTCCCCCTTTCTAAGAAATATAAATTTTTATCAATGTTTTTTCCATTTTTATTTCACCATGGAATAAAAGTATACATTTTCTATATCCTAATACAGTGTTGGCTAACCTGTGACACTCCAGATGTTGTGAAACTACAATTCCCATCATGCTTTTTTAGGTATCCACTATGCTTTTGTAGTTAAGGCATGCTGGGACTTGTAGTTTCACAACACCTGGAGTGTCACAGGTTAGCCATCACTGTCCTAATACATCATGTTTTTGCTTGTTGTGGAGAGCAGTTAGCGCACGTTCTTTGTTCTACTTTCATCTTAGAAGCCACTAAAATTGTAAATATTGTAAACATTTTTTTTCAGATTGTATGTCTCTCATTGAAGGTTCACTATTCACTCTGCAGACACAGATGAATTGTGAGAATGGCAAACCACTCTTTAACAATGGTGGATGATCACTAGTAGCCAATAAAAGCATATTTCTATCTGATTCTTTTTCATAAATGGAGGTACAAAGGTTATCTTTATTCACAGAGATATTGACGTTGAAATAATTTATGTTACTCTCTCTGCAGATATAAGTAAATTTAATGTACCTATTCATAGAATTGACAAGGAACATAGTATCTTCAAACTCTTCCATAGACCTAAAAAAATGAGCAGGTCGTCTATGTAATGCATATAAAAGAAAATTTTATGACAACATTGAGGGTTAAGCAGGAAAAGATCTTTTTCAACTGAAAACATAAAAGCGTTCGCAAAGGATTGTATGTAAAAACCTCAGTCGAACTTGAAATTTTTTTTAGTCAAGGTAAGTTCCAAAAGTTTTAGGAACAGGGGAACAATTATAGTTAGAATTGTCACTAATCAAATCACATGTGACTTGTATGCCTTCTGCTTACAATTGTTCAGGCAACGCTGGCAATTCAAGTAATTTAACTAGTAAATGACAAGTATCTTTGAGGTATGTAGATAGTGACTGGACACAAAGGGCCGTATTCAGAGATCCGTTTCTAACGAAAGTTCCGTCCATATATTTAGTATCGGATCGATTTTGCATCAACTGCGCATGCGTAGTAATAGTTATACGCAGTCTATGTTGAAGTTAAGGTTGGAAATGGCTAAGGGATGGACTTGTGAATCGGACAGGGAAGATTGCGACCCTAAGTGCGGTAGAAATATACAAACCTAAGGATTTGCATAGAAATGGGGGGGAGGCATTCAGATGAGGGAAAGTTGGCGCGCTTACAGGGTTAGGGACATAAATATACGCAACTAATACACATAAGGCCGGAAGTTACTGCGGCCAGATAGGGCAAGTCAATGCTGGTCTAAGTTTAGGTCCGGCCGGAGGTTGCGAAGGGAGTGACTGTTTTTACTGGTGGGTGTAACCTGCTCCGACCTGCCACTTAGTTGCGTATATTTGAGGCCTGATCGCCGACGGAAGTCTGAATACTGTCCAAGAAGAAGTAATCCAAAAAGTTGCCACTGGATGAAAAAGTGAATCCCTTGCCAAAATTATTGGCCACCCCAGTGGATTACATAAGTTTTTATGTCATTTGGGCAGGGTGTAAATGATAGGAATCACCGATGCCTTTGTAATAAAAAATTTGTCTACGGAATCAGGAATATCTCCCTGCTTGAGTCAGAATTTCATCCAGCTCTATCTTGTATTGCATTGTAGAATCTCCTGGTAATTTTGTGTAAGTAGATGAATCACTCAATTGACTCCTTGATTTCTTGTTTACACTTATCAATACTTTGAACTACCACCACACCCCCCTTATCGGTGGGGCGAATGATAATATCCTCATAAGTTAAAAGGTTTTTTAATGCTTCTTTCTCATCCACTGTTAGATTGCTAAATGTCTGTGGTGAAATTTTTGTTGTTTTCTCTACAGCATTGTCTAAAAGACATCAGGTAGCATCGGGATCCGGACTGTGAGACAGAGCATGGTGACAGGGACGGATGCATCGCTCAGGTGGAAGGTAAATTTAACTTTATGCTTTTAGTGTGATTTTTGTCCCTGAGTAAAGAGGAAGTAATCCTCTGAAATGTTGGATGTGAATACAATGTATATTGATTAAAGAGCTGTTTTTTTTATTGAAAGTCTGTGTGTGCTGCACATTCTATCTGCTTATACATATATTGTGATAAAGGAGCACATCACATGGAGGAAATAAAGTCAAGTTCTTTTATTTTCAAGCAGGCAGACAGCATAACAGGTCAGTAACATCACCAACAGCAAGTTGTTCTTTTAGTGCAGCATACAAGTGTCACAGCATAATTCACACGAATCTTTAGGTGTTCCAGTGGTTCCTAGCATACCCCAACCCTTGGGCAGCTATTCCACCATCAAGAGTACTGACCATCAGTCTTTGAAACACTTATATGAGCAGAGCACAGGTGCTTTTGATTGGCCCAAGCCTGACCACACCAGTCTCCCTGCTGCAGCTCTAAAACCTGGTCAGGATTCTCCACATTACTCCCATGTGGAGATATGCTGTCTCTGTCACACTCCTCCTCCCTTAGCTTCAACCACCCTGGTGAAGCTAACAAATTTTCAGGCGAGCTTTCCACCTCGCCCCTTGGCCCTCTTCCTCCTCCCCTAGCTTCACCGATGAGTCCCTGTTTTGGTGCCAAATGTGATAAAGGAGCATATGACATGGAGGAAATAAAGTCAAGTTCTTTTATTTTCTAGCAAGCAGATAGCATAACAGGACCAGCAACATCATCAACTGCAAGTTGTTCTTGTAGTGCAGCATATGTGTCACAACATAGTTCACAAGACTCTTTAGGTGTTCCAGTGGTCCCTATCATACCCCAACCCTTGGACAGTTATTCCACCATCAAGGTGCTTTTGATTAGCCCAACCCTGGTCACACCAGTCTCCCTGCTGCTGCTCTAAAACCTGGTCAGGATTCTCCACATTACTCCCATGTGGAGATATGCTGTCTCTGTCACTCTCCACATTACTTTCATGTGGAGGTATGCTGTCTCTGTCACACTCCTCCCCCCCTTAGCTTCAACTACCCTGGTGAAGCTAACATATTTTCAGACAAGCTTTCCACCTCTCCCCCCTGCCCCTCTTCCTCCTCCCCTAGCTTCACCATAGGGTTGTTTGGAGGATTGGGACCTACAAATCTCCTGGATAGGGCATCCGCATTGAGGTGCTGATACCCCGGATGATGCCGCACCTCAAACTTAAATGGCTGTAAGGCCAAAAACCAACGGGTCACACAAGCATTCACCTCTGTTCGTGTACATCCATTTCAAGGGAGCAAGGTCTGTAACTAACAAAAACTCCCGTCCCAACAAATAATATTTTAAGGACTCCACTGCCCATTTAATTGCCAAGCACTCCTGTTTTACAGTTAAATACTTGCGCTCTCTGGCAAGCAATTTATGGTTAAGGTAGAGTATCGGCTTCTCCTCACCATCTACCTCCTGTGAAAGGACTGCCCCTAATCCTGTCCCAGAGGCATCTGTCTGCAACATAAACTGTTTTATAAAATCAGGAGCTTGCAAGACAGGCTCTGTACATAAAGCTCTTCTTAAGTCTTGCCAAGCATTTTCCACCTCCTTATTTTGTCTGGAGATCGTTTTTTAAGATATTCAGCTAGTGGAGCCGCTCTAGTGGCAAAATGAGGTATGAGTCTGTGATAATACCCCACTAGACCGAGAAACGTTGTGACTTACATTTGGGTTTGGGCCAAGTGAGAACTGCTTCTATCTTGCTAGGCTGAGGTTTAACTTGTCCCCTGCCCACAATGTACCCCAAATATTTGGATCCTATCATACCAATGGCACATTTCTCAGGGTTGGTGGTAAACCCATGTTCCCTTAGAGACTTCAAAATGGCCTCTACCTTTGAAAGAGAGTGTTATCCTGCGCTGACTATTAAAACGCAGGCAAAAAAGAGGGAGGAGGTTGGGGGGAGGGGCACAGGTAAATCTCTGTCGACTACTGATGGTATGTAAGGGAGTTTTGCTTCCCTTTAGGTATTGAAAGAATATGGTACCAGGAAAGACCTTGATGGAGCAATGAATAGGACAGAGGGTATACATTTGCAAAATACTTTATTGGAAAAGAAGGGGTCAGGATGTGGTTAAAATTCAAAATAGAAAAATCTCTGGCAGAGAAGACAAATGAAAATCTCATAAGATCTTGGGGAGGGAGGTGGCCAGGTACTTAATTCATGAGTGTCCAAAGCAATTCAAATGTGATTCAAAAGTAATTAAAAAGTAGTTCAAGGCAAAGTTCAAAAACACAGTTCAAAATAGCACTGATTATTGGCAATCCTTGAGGTAATACACAATGTGTAAATGCAGCGTTGGATACAGTAAGTGCCGGTTTTGCTACAATTGGTAACTGTGTCCAAGAAAGTGAAGAGGTGATGAGGCTGTATAGTGGTTCTATCCTGCGGATGTTCCTTACAAAAATATTTAAAAACCTTACCGGTAAGAGAGTATTCAGTTTTAACTACTGGGAGCTCGCCCATGCTGTCAGAAGGTACACTGCTCTGTGCACTTCTCACAGCTGTCTGCTCCTAAGCGTCGCTCCTGGCTGCAGGGGGAATCTTCGCCAATATCTGAAGCTCTGTCTCTGTAGTGTAGATGGTGGATGCGGTTAGTGCTGATCAGAGGTAGTGGATGTGTGACTCAATGGTGGTTTCTTCATATGCAATGCTGCATGCTAAGGCCATATGGTTAAAATTCTCTGCATGTTATGCTGCACATTACTTGAATCCTCTCAGAGGGGATTATATTCCTCATTGGGTGTGATAACTTTTAAAGTTTTCTTTCCTTTTGTTTCTGTGGCAAGCAGATTAACCCCCTGCCTTTCACGCACCTGTTTAACATATACTTATAAATTGATTGAGCAACTTCCATTCTGTTTTTAAACTTTTAAAGTGTACTCATTTGAAAAGAAGGTGGCCAAATCAAAATCAATGTTAAAGCCATTAAGGGACAGGGTCCCCAGTTCATATATCCACTTGCTCTCTTCTTGCTATTAATGAGAGTATATCTCCCCCTCTCCAGGGCTTCGTGACATTTTTTATGCCTATAGGTCTGCCGGGTTACAGTTGTGTGTGGCGAAGAAATGAAATGGGACACTGTGCATGGCCATATTATTCCTGATATTGCAGAAATGTTCCGCTATTCTGAGTTTTAAAGCCCTTGTGTTTCTTCCCACATATTGCAGGCCACAAGGGCATTGTAGTAGGTAAATTACCCCTTCTGTGGAGCACGTGATTTTTTCTTTAATCTTGTGCTCCCGTCCGTTCATATTGGATTTAAAACTAGTAATGCTCTTAGTTGATTTTTGGGCTGTAGTTCTGCATCCAATGCAGTTTAGGCAATAATAAAAACCATGTTGGTTCTCATTTAACCATGTGTTTGGTTTTTCAATTTTGGTTTTGAGTGCACTGGAGACAAGAATGTTTTTAAGTTGTCTGCTGTCCTATACGTGATTTTGGGTTTTCGTGATAGAAAGGGGGCGATTTTTTCGTCCTTTAGGAGGATTGGCCAGTGTTTTGTGATGATTCTCTGAAGATCTCTGGCCTGGCTGCTGTATTTAGTAATTAGTCTTACTTCTTCAGGTTGGATTAGTACCTGGTTTGGTGACTGTCGCTTAGTTTTGAGCCAGAAATCGTCCTCAAGATTGTTAGCATGTTGAAACTGATTGTCCACACTTCTTGCATCATATTTACGTTCTAAAAACTTATCCTTAAGTAGGTTGGCCTGTTCTTCGAAGCATTGTATTTTAGAGCAATTTCTCCCCATGCGCATAAACTGGCTTTTAGGAATATTATACAGCCAGCGCGGATGGTGGTTGCTATGGGCCGGGATATCATTATTGCAGTCTACTTTCTTGACAAAAGTTTTTGTTTGGATAGTGTTGTCCTCAATGTATATTTCCAAATCCAAAAACTCAACTCTCTCTTTGCTCGTGTTGGCAGTGAAAGTCAGGTTTTAGTCTTTATTATTGATCCCAGTCTCTCTTTTCTTGAGACACTGCCCTCTTTATAATTTGTATAAGGGTTTGATTAAACCTTTCTACCAGACCATCTGTTTGCGGGTGGAACACCAAAGTGGTAATTCTGTCTACCTTTAATAACCGGCATAAATCTTTCATAGAAAGCTCAAGAGGAAAAAAACCAGCGCTGTGTAGGTCTAACAGTCACAATTAATATATAAAAAGAAAAAATATATAAATTTAATAAAAAATAAATAAATAAATGCCTTCTAGTTTCAATTCAGAATTTTTAATTAGGAACAATAACAAACACTCTCTGGTACCAGATCAAAGATATACAATTAATCAATAAAATATAATAAAATAAAAAATAAAAAAAAGGGACCAGATGTAAACAAGAACTTATATATAAATAGCGTTAACCACCGTATTATAAAAAATATTATTATAAACTCCAGGGATAAGTCCAACTCCTCTGAGCAAAGCTTCCTCTGTATAGAAGCCAAAGTCCCCTATTAAAGTTTATTTGCACAATAGGCAGATCAATATAGTATGGTAGAGCAGTTCACTGTTCAGTGAGTATAGGAATATAGCTAGTTATATGAAAAAACAGCTATTTGTGGCAATGTACGTGTCCCAGACCAGATACATACAGGCAAATGATTAGAACGGAGAAATTAGTGATACTTATCCTCCACGGACTAGCAGCGCTTCTCCTCTCCGTCTGTTCAGATTGCAATTAGCTGTTGTAAGGGCCTTTCAGTGTCGGTCGGTACAGATGCTGATAGCCACTTAGGTCGTAAATTAAAACACACGGCTCTTTGGAGCTGGAAAAGGTTAATAGCTTCCCTTTGATGGAGTTGAATGGAACAGCTCTCCCTTGATATGATCCAATATGGGCCGTAATACTGCAGTTTAACGGACCAGTAATTGGTTCTCAAAACGTAGAATAGGTGATCGCTATGATAAAGTGCTAGCGGTGCAATAATTTAAATGAAACTCTCCTATAAGTAAATCTGTTCCTACATTTTATGCCTGGATCAGTACTTATATAACAATGAGCCTGATTCAGATTTAAGAACTTCTGGCTTCTTAAGTGTAGATTTCTCAGAAATAACCTATGTGTAGTAGGTTATTTATGCAATCTATGTACCTCTTAGGTATGTAGATTCACTTAAGTTCTTTAAAGACCGCATGTAACGCTTTAAGCAAAAGAAGGTATGCCAGTGCTGCCTGGAAAAATTAGCCATGGAGGGAGAGGTAAGGGAAACACTGTGTTTCCTAAGAAGGAAAATACGCATTGAAAGATAAGGTAGCCTATGGCACTTTTAAGTGCCATTAGGCTTCTAAATACAGGGGTTGGGTTGAGGGGTTACACATGAAAGTTAGGTGCAGATTTGGCCATGCCTAACTCCCTCGTAAATGTGAATCTGTTCCAATATTTTTTTATTTAATTTCGTAAATATAGAGAAGTTAGATTGAAGTTAGAGACTTGAGACCAATGTTTAAAAAAGAAATATTAAAAGCAGAAAATTAGGATGAATTTTAAAGGCGGTTCAAGATTGTCATTGACAAAATTACATCTCATTTATCTGATCAGGATGAAAATGAAAATCTTTTTGCTTGCTGCAATTACAAATTGTCAATCACTTTGATATTTTAGTAAGACAAATTGCCCCTCTTCTAGTATGCTTTATTATGAGCTTTCACCCAATCATCTGTAAAGTATATATTAGTTCTGGTTGGTAATACTTTTGAGTGCTGATACATTCCAGTGTATGGGTATGTAAAGTTATTTAAAATATTCATTTAAAATAAATGTCCCTTAATGTAATGTATTTGCATTGTACAGAAATAACACAGAAGAATGAACTTCATGAGAATGGAAGAGAAATGATGAAAAATTCTCAATTTCCATCTTTTGCATACTGTTGAATATTTGGTTGCAGGTGAATAATAATATCCATGTAACCTATTTTCTAAGGAGGCGTTCCAAAGTCCTCATGCAGACTTTTTCATAAGCTGAATTCTTGCCAAGTTTCAATGATTGTATAGAAAGGCAGAAGAAAATGTCACTTTTGCAATCAGAAAGAATACAGAGGTAAGAAAAAGTACATTCTCATAAAAATTATGAAGTTACATATTGCTTTCACTACAATAATTAACTAGATGTTGAAATGATATGGGACCGTATTCAGAATTAAGAGTGTTTTCCGTGCGTTCGTAATAGATCCGTACGTTCATACAAAATAAGTACGTTTTGCAAAAAGAATACATTTCGGAACACTTCCGTGTTGTGAAAGCAGCCTTATCATTAGCGTGCGTATATGTGACGGAAGTTAAACGTTCGCATATATATCCGCACGTTTTCTGGATTACCACGCCTATTTTTTGCTATTTACATTCCGATTGACGCCTACTAATTAATAATCCGTCCGATCTTTTATGTTCGTACGGATTTTTTGACGTGCGGAAATTACTTACGCATCTTTTCAATTACGCTTCGTATTTCCATGCTCTGCACATGAGCCCTGAATAGAAATCACTCCATATTATAATATATAGTTCCAATATAAATTATTATTAATATACAAATTATTCATAAGCTTATATGTAAACAAATCACATGTATTGTACATCTTTATTAATTATAGAGAAAGAGAAAGGTGTATAATGACACACATAGTTCTTTAACAAACCACAACATATATTTATAATCCTGATAATTCATTGATGGTTAACTTCCAAAAATGTTCGTTAATACAACCGTGGTGTTCCCTGATTTAGAAATGGAACAGTATTGGAACCATATATTATTATTATTGATGAACATTGAGGTAGTATTGGTTAGCATAGTTAGCATTGTAGATCAATGGTAAACTACACAAAAACAATCCCCTACACTCCCCTACAGGAAAGTTATCATGGAATCTAAATCCTTTCCTTTCATAACTAACTCTTGTTCCAATATGGGGATATATACAAGCGTTGTTTTTAAACCTCTACAGAGGTTATCGATATTCAACAATTGCCTCCAAAAAAACTTCAATCAATGTTTATCAAATGCCATTCAGTTCCATTTGTTCATTGAGACCAATTGGATTCATTGCATCTAGCAAAAAAATCCAAAAGGTCTCTTGTCTACAAAACCTCTTAAAACGATCACCCCCCCTCTTAGTTATAGGAACATGTTCCAGTGCCAAAAGTCTCAAACCTTCTATATTACCCTCATGGTGTTCACAGAAATGTCCGGGTACACTATGTTTAACGTTTTTATTTAATATACTCCTTCTGTGTTCCATGAACCTAACCTTAAGGGGTCTTATGGTACGTCCAACATATATCTTATCACAAGGGCAAAATAAAGCATATATGACAAATGGGGTGTTACAGTTAATAAATTCTCTAACTGTAATTGAGATGGACCTATATTTGTAATCACTAATTTTATTCATAATGTGGCCACAAGTAATACATTTCATGTGTCCACACCTGTAACATCCCCGTTGTCTAGATGGAAGCCATGTTGTATTCATTTGGTCTTTATGCCCTTTATTCATAGGTTTCAACACTGATGGTGCCAACATATTCTTAAGATTGGAGTTTTTCTTAAAGACCACCTTAGGTTTTTTAGGTAATAATTTTTTCAAAATAGGATCCTGTTGTAAAATAGGGTAATGATCTTCTATAATCTTCCTAATTTGCATGGAACATTTATTAAATTTTAACACAAACGTGATACCAAATCCATCGTTAATACTATTATTTTCACTATTTCCCCCTTGGTTATATCTCTTAGGAACCTTTTTAATTTTATTTAAATTAAGCATATCACTATGTTCCATAGCTGCCACTTCTACCAAGGCCTTATCTAAAATATGTTTAGGATATCCCCTAAGTTTGAGGGTATCCAACAATTCATTTGCCTGTCTTAAGAAAACTTTCTCAGATGTACAATTACGTTTGAGTCTAATTAGCTGGCCTTTAGGAATGTTCTTCCGCCAGCTAAATAGATGAGAACTTTTAAAGTATAGAATGGTGGGGGCATTCATCTTTTTCTTAAATGTAGATGTTGTAATGAGGGAATCCTGCACCTCTAAACTGAGGTCCAGGAAATCTATTGATTTGTGGTCAATCCTATGGGTGAATTTTAAGTTGTAATCATTAATATTTAGTGAATCTATAAATTCCTGTGCTCGATCAATCCCTCCACCCCAAATAATAAATAAGTCATCTATATAACGGCCATAGAGGACCAGCTCCGCCCCAAACCGCCCCCACACATGTCGATCTTCAAAATCGCCCATGTATAGATTGGCATAGCTTGGAGCGAAGCGGGTCCCCATGGCTGTTCCCATCACCTGCAAATAAAAAGTGTCTTCAAACAAAAAATAATTATGTGACAAAATCAATTGAATAGCCTCCACAATAAATTCATTTTGTAAATCTCGAGTGTTCTCTTTATTCTACAATATAGATTTTATAACTTCCAATCCTTTTTTGTGTGGTATATTACTGTAGAGTGATTTAACATCTAAAGATATAAATAAATAGTGCAGTTCCCATGATATATTCCGTAATAGTGAAATAAAATGTGTAGAATCTCTTAAATAGGATCAAAGTGATTTAACAAAAGGTTGTAGAAACAAATCAACATAATGTGACAGTGCAGAAGTTAAAGACCCTATACCCGAAATAATAGGTCGCCCTGGTGGAGAAATTAGACTCTTGTGTAACTTGGGTAAATGATAGTAAGTGGCTGTGACGGGGTGTGGAGTGAATAGGAAATCAAATTCCTTCTTACAAATTATCCCATTACTATAAGCCTTATCAAGGATTGACCTCAGTTCATCAAGATAACGGCTGGTGGGGTTGCCTGACAGTACCTCATACGAGGAGGACCCCTTCAAGAGCCGTAAGGCTTCTTTGACGTAGTCCATTCTGTCTTGTATGACAACCCCACCACCCTTGTCTGCCATTTTTATCACTATAGATGGATCGTTCTTTAAATCTTTTAGAGCAGTTTTTTCTGCTCCCGACAGGTTTGCAAAATTCCTGGATTTAGTTGACCATGCATTGTTCTTACATAATTCCTTGAATTTGGTCAATGTTAGCTGAAACAATCAATAAATGTCCCTCTACTAGAACTTGGGAAGAATTCAGATTTCTTACTACGTTTAGTGAAGATGGGAGCAATTTCGTTATCAATCGTAGAGGTATCTAATAATATAGGTTGAGATAAACTCTCCAATCTGAGTTCCTCCAAGATAACTAGTGCCCCCTTGTCTATGACATCTAGGTCTACGGGTATCTGTGTATCTGGAGTATATAAATCAGTGTTCAATCCTTAGACTTAGGCTTAGAAACAAATGGGGTACCTTGGTTGGTTAGGACCTCCTTCGGTATTCCTAGATGGGTATATAGAATTAGTAGCTCTCTGGCAATAGTGCCAGATTTCATATTACGTAGGGGTATAGCCTCCGTGTATCTGGTGGCATAGTCCACTACCACTAGAATATATATCGGTGCCCTCGAGAAGATTTCTTCACTGGCCCTATCAGATCCATACCAATTTGTTCAAAAGGCACAGAAATAATAGGGATGAGTACTAGTGGAGCCCTAAATTCTGGCTGAGGGGCCGTCTTCTGGCACACTGGGCATTCATGACAATACCTCTTGACTGAAGCATAGAAGCCTGACCAAAAAAACCTCAATTGTAAGTGTTTTCTTCTCCACTAAATGGCCTCCCCACAAATGCGCATGTGCGGCTTATAACACCAACCGCTCAAGTTTTCGGGGGAACTAACACTTGTTCTACTGTTTTCCCCTAGAAAGTAGTAACACGATATAGCAAATAATTTTTCAACATAAAATATGGCACACCCTCAGATGGTAAAACAGCAATCACTCTATCATTAACCACTTTTTCAAAGGCCTGTGCCAGATTGCTATCGTCGCGTTGGTCTCACCCAAAGTCCTGCAATGATATTTTCTCACCAACAGGTTTCCATTGTGCCTTAGAGTCAGTTTTCTGAGGTAGTTTAGTAGCTGCAGTATTTCTTCCGGATGCCAAGCTTTGGTAGTCTCTGTTCTCTGGCCCATGACACACTTCAGTGGCTGACTGTTTGTCAGTGTTATGCCATGTAACCAGTTCCTGCAGCAACGGAAAGTCACAGCCCAGGATTAGCGAATAAGGAGGTCGGGAAGTCGCGGCACCCTTATATTACACCTCACACATACATCCCTTACATTACTCACCATAACACACATACGCTCCTTACATTACACATCATAACCATGCATAAACCTCCTTACGCTACACACCCCACATACACCCTCTTACATTACTCATCATAACACACATACACCCCATGGGCATGGACAATACAGCCTTTACAGATGTTGCTGTCTGTCTTACAGTGTGAGGCTAGGTGCACACAGCATGAACCAGGTATGACGTGACGCTGACACAGGAAAGTCAGGTTAGATTTATTTATTTATTTATTTATTGTTACTAGTTTCATTTTTAATAACACACATACTCCACACATAAACACCCTTACACTACACATCATAGCAAATATCCACCCTTTACACTAAACCCCACACATACACCTCCTTACACTACACCCCACACATAGACAACCTTACAGCCCACACAAACACCCCCTTGTACACATCGCTTAGATATTGTAGATATACATCTTCCCCCCTCCCCCTTGTTTCAGGACACACAATTTAGAGGTCATTGGAGCTGTGGGTAAATTATTGACCTTTTTTCACATCACTTATTTTTGTACATTATGGTACCTTTTAGTACACTTGTATTGCACGTTTTGTACACCGGATTCATTCACCTTCTTTTTGGAGTTTTACACCAGTATGATGGGCTCATTAGTTTTCATGGTCACTTTGTATTATTTGATAGGAGTCTTTAATTGTTTTGTGATGATCATGAGAGAGACGTTTGTCTACACTAGGTATGGAGGGATTTTGGATCAAGAAGAAGAAGAATTGATTCCCCCATAAGGATTGGGATATGTGTATACCTGTATCATGTGTTATGGAACTTATGTCAAAGGATTTGCCTTTACTCTGTGTCTGCAGCTGAATACCCAAGGAGAGGGAATAATGCGGCTGCAGTTTAGGACCCAGGAGAGGATTTGGTGCATCCTGATTGAATTGAGTGCACCATTCATGAAGAATAATGGTATATATTAGGAATAATGGGCCATATGCAGAGCTCCGGGCGCATTGCATATGTGCCCGGAGTTTACCGATATGTGTTAGTTCCAGTTCCTACAGCAACGGAAAGTCAAGGCCCAGGAGATCACTGCAGCAACCACCTTCAATGACTGGCCTTGTACGGTCAGGGGTAAGTATACATGTGGGAACTCCTCCACATCGCCATGGACACATATCACTCTGACAGGAGGCAGGACCTTGTCAGCTCCTGGAGGAACCAGGTTGGCCGCGACCATGGTGAGCTCACTACCAGTATCTACCAGTGCCCAGATCTCTCGGCCCTCCAACTGTACCATCACCCGACACAGGGTGGACTCTGCCTGGGATACACCCACAGCCACCATGCTGACCTTCGGTCGAGCCGCCTTTCCCGCACTGCAATCCATCGGCTCTCCCTGTTTTGGGCAGTCCTGCTGCACATGACCAGGTTCACTGCACCCAAAGCACACTACGGGAGGCGGGGCCTTTGGCTTGATGGCTGGGACCTGAATTCTGGGCTTTGGTACTGGTACAAATCCTGTTCTTGCTTTACTCATTTTCTCCAGGGTCAGGTGCCACTCAATAACCACTGCCAGCTCCTCAATTGTCTGGGAATCAGCCTGAATGGCCCACAGCTGCACCGAGCAGTCTAACACTTGCATAGCCTGGTCTAGTGCAACTCTCTCCACAATTTAAATATACAATGTACTGAGTGCTCAAGCACACTATTTACTCTGTAATCAGCCGTAATCCAAAATCAGGAGGTGTCTCAAAATACCTCCTTGGAAAAAGAATACTAAAAACAATATATGATAGTGGATAAGCGGCGCTGAGTGTTTAGCACAAAGGGTGGGGGAATGCCAATATATAGTTAATCTAACTACAAAATAAATAGAATCAAAGTCTGGACCAGTTCATGCGCTCCTCCTCTTTATATTCCCGTCAGTGACTGATGATTGGTAGATGGTCTCTGCCCCTTTGCATGTTATTACATCGTTCTTGCTACTGAAGGACTTTTGGAGATTTAAAACCACCTAATTTATATCTCATAGGCATTCCCCCTCATATAGTAGCAACATAATAACAAGCACAAGTAAATACAGTCTGACAAGTTAGCGGAGCAGAAACTGCTGCATCGTAATATAAAGTGGTGTCCTCTTCAACAGATCATCGTTGGGACACTTTACAGAAAAATTAATTAACGTGATCAGGAGTCTAATTCCAAATGTGATAGGTGCAGTAATATACTGACAAGTGGATACTAACAGTATTAATGGATACTGATTGATAATCTGTATGACATAAGTGACGTCTCTAACAACATAGGTCCCTAACAGCATAGGGATAATAACAACAGAATAAAGTGCTGCAGTGCCATAGGGGAATAGGTGTGAACGTGATATATGTGAAAAAAGGGGGGGGGGTTGGAAAGAAGAAGGGAGAAAAAGGGGGATGCTTCATATTCACCAAAACAACATATATATCCACAAAATTAATTAACTAAAACTCATCTGGGGTTTATGTAGTACACTTCAATTATACTGGGGAATATCCAACCTCATCTACAAATATGTGAGGGGGATCCGTAGGGGTCACTCCTAACTAATAGTAGTAAGTTACTTAAATATATAAGTGGTATATCCCCTATGCATAAATCCTCATTGAATCAATACTAAATCAATAAAATGATGTGATAGACATAAAAATTATTAACTTTTAATTAAAAGCAAGGGGTCTGGGTGGGGTTTATAAATCATACTAAGACACGCCAAGTCTAATCTTAAACACAGAGGGGATCTATAGGGGTCAAATTTAATATGAGATAGTAGGATTCCTAAATACATAAGCACACCATACTAAGTGTACATCGAAATAACATTACATACAAAATTAAATATACGTATAAAACCATATAAAAAACCATATAAAAAAAACTCCCACATCTAAAAGGCCACCTATAAGTAACACAGATGGGATGGTAGAATTCCTCGATACAAGAACATCATAATTGTTATATATACAGAGATAAAACCACATATACATATATAAAAAAACATATATAAATTATCCAAGGTTAAGAGCGTGCAAAAAATTATTAATTAAAATTAAGTTAAATAATTCCAAGTAGGGAGGAACCGATCACTTGTCCGTTAATGGCCAGAGCAGAAAGTGGCAGATCATAATACCTTGATGGGGATTGAGTGGGGATGTCTCAAGGATCCCTGAAAAATGATGTGACTTACCATACCCGGTATTCCCAAGAGGTCCCCCTCTTCGGTACTGGCCAGGCCCACCAGGTTTTGCTTCCGAGATCGGCCGGAATCGGGCTCTTTCGGGGTGGTATGACTGTATGTCCTCATGACTAGCCTTCCTTTCCGTCATCCTCCAATTATCTTACCTTAGGTATTAAAGGAACCACTTTAATTCGAAATCCTGATTGAGACCTCCAGGTTCCATCGTATTGAGGTCAAATATATATCTCATTTTTGCTCTGGCCAATGCCGACAAATGATCCTTCTTTCTCTAATTTCCTTGGACATGTTTAAAACCAAAAAAACTCATTATATGTGAGGGGTCACAGTTGTGTTTATCCTTAAAATGGGCAGACACCGAGTGGGTGAGTACACCTTTTCTTATATTTCTCAGGTGTTCTGCCCATCTTATTTTTAATGGCCTTGTTGTACGGCCAACGTATTGCTTATTGCAAGTGCATTGCAAGATGTAGATACAAAATTTCGAATCACAGGTAATGAATTGATCTATTTTTATCTGTTTCCCATTATTACTGGAGGTAATGGATTCTGTTTTTTTGGTTGACATATTATTTGGGCAATTTTTGCACATAGGGCATTGCCCACATCGATAAAACCCCTTGCTCTTAATCTCACCTGGTTTCCTTAAATTTATAAATGCCGATTTCACCAATTTATTTTTGAGGGAGGGGGCTTTTTTATAGATAAACCGTGGGCATTCACCTATATATTCTAATAGTTCAGGATCCCTTCTCAAAATCTCCCAATGTTTTTTAATAATTTTCTCTATGTCCTTGTGTTGGGAATTATATTGCGTGATAAAAGGGATATTCTGAGTTTTCCCAATTCCCTGTTCTCGATTTTCTTTCCTAATTAAAAGTGATTCCCTATCTATTCTGTTGACCTCTTCAATTATGGAGTCAAGTTCTTCCTCCCCATATCCCTTCCTCTTAAATTGTAATTTCTTTTTTTGAATATGTACATCCGCAGTTTCCTTTTTGGTACAGTTCCTTTTAATACGAAGGAATTGTCCCTTGGGTATGTTTTTTATCCAGTTTTTATGATGGTTACTGGAAACTGGGATGTGGGAGTTTGTGTCCGTCTTTTTCGTGTAATTCCTAGTTAGAATCTTATTTTCCTCAATATAAATCTCCAAATCCAGGAAATTAACCGTTGATGAACTAATCTCAAAGGATAGGACCACATTAATATCTTTTGAATGTAAAAATTAACAAAATGTCTCTAACTTTTTATCAGTGCCCCCCCATATGAAAAAAACATCATCGATGTAGCGTTTCCATAGCACCAGGTCCGCTCCTGCATTGGCGAGGGTATTAGATTCCCACTCAGCCAAGAATATATTCGCATAGCATGGAGCGAACCTGGTGCCCATTGCCTTCCCCCGTTGCTGTTTATAAAATTGGCCATCAAAATTAAAATAGTTATTTAAAAGGATAAATTTGATCCCCTCCAATATAAAAGATTTATGATGTTCATCTAACGTACTAAAATTAAGACACTTTTTTACCGCTCCTAGCCCATCTTTATGTTCAATTATAGTATAAAGTGAGGTGACATCTGAAGTCACCAGTTTATAACCCTCCTTCCAGGTAATATTTTTAATTATATTAAGAACATCCGTAGTATCTTTAAGGAATGAAGGAATAAATTCCATTAGTGGTTGTAAATGTCTATCAATGTACAGTGATAGATTTGCTGTCAAAGAACCTGTCCCAGCCACAATGGGTGTCCCTGGTGGCTGGGAGAGGTTCTTGTGTACTTTGGGTAGAGTGTATAGTACAGGGATATTAGGTTCCGATGTCAAGAGAAACTCCTTTTCTTTCTCTGTGATGGTATTCAATTCTTGATACGTGATGGTATTTAATTCTTGGTACTTATTAAGAAGTGTCCTGAGAGAGATGAAAAGTTCTATTGTAGGATCCATCAATATTCTCTTATATGTTATTGTATCACTTAATTGTCTTTTTACTTCCTTCTTTTAGTCTTCTTTGTTTAGGATGACTACCCCCCCCCCCTCCTTTGTCTGCGGATTTCAGAATTATCTCTTAATTTTCTTGTAGCGTTTTTATGGCCTTAAATTCTATCTCAGTGAGGTTAAACTTATTATTTGTTTTCTTTTTTTGTTTGAATTTATTCAATGTGTGAATATCTCCTATAACCATTTTTTCGAAAGTTTCTACGAAATTCCCCCGTTTGAACCTAGGGAAAAAAGTGGACTGTACCATAAAATTATTAGTTGCCCTATTGTCCTCATCTGTTTCTTGATTGAATTTATCGTTAAAAAACTTTTTCAATGTAATTTTCCGAATAAATTTTTGGACATCGACAAATATGTTAAAAGAATCACATGAATTGGATGGGGCAAACTTAAGACCTTTTTGTAACAGGGACTCCTCCCCTTCCATGAGGACATGATCGCTTAAATTGAAAATTTTCGTGTCTAGGTCATTTTGTGGGTTCTTTTCTAAGGGTGTTAATACAGTAGATATAGATTTATTTACTTTTTTCAATATTTCCTTCTTTTTTAATCTATAAATCTTCCTCCTGTTTTTCTTGTTCCCTCCTCTTGTGCCCCTCCTTCTTATTACTTTCTTGTCTAAAATGGTCCTCTTCTTCCTCTCTGGCCCTGCCCTAAAAAAGATTCCCTGTCATCATATCCTCTTAAACTCTCATATCTATTAGATCCTGTAATCAGTGATTTTCTATCCTCCAGATATTGGGGGGGGGCTGGGGTGTTTTTTGTCCTCCAGATATTTGGGGGGGGGGCTGGTTCTTTTTATTGGGATTTTTTGCCATTCATAATGGTCATAGGTAGACCTTCTCTGATCCTCTGGTTTTCTCATTCTTTATTGTTGTAGATAGAAAGGGTCATTATCCCTAAAGTCCTGTAAATCCCTATATCGTTTCCTATATGCTTCCTCATTAGTTCTTCTCTCTTTCTGTCCTCTATAATTCCTATCTCCCCTTCCCTCTTTGTTTCTATTTCCTTTACTCATGTCCCTTCTTCTATTCGGACTTCCTCGTCTTTCTCTCCTTCTTGATATGGGTCTAGGTTTGTATTGATATCCCTTATAAGGTTGATGGGCCTGATCCAGAACAACGATGTAGCGCTGAGCGTGCTAACGCTCAGCGTTACATCGCTGACTCCCCCCTAGCACTCCCCCTGTGCGGGCGTATGGCCCCTTCCTTACGCCGGGTGAAGGCTACCCTAGCTTCGCCCGGCGTAAGGAAGGGGCCATACGCTCACACAGGAGCGTAGCCAGGGGGGAGTCAGCGATGTAACGCTGAGCAATAGCACGCTCAGCGCTACATCGTTGATCTGGATCAGGCCCATTCTCCCTGAGCCCTCTCTCACTTTCACCTCCTTTGAGGTCCACTGCATTCGCATTTACCACCCCATCAA
>WWET01001883.1:277701-288127 GCA_011038615.1 Limnodynastes dumerilii | reverse complement strand
TGTACAATAACACACATAGTTTTTTTAAACAAACCACAACTCATGTTTATAATTCTGATAAAACATATCAAAAATGTTCATTAGTACGACCATAATGTCCCCTGATTTCGAAATGGAGCAATATTGGAACCATATATTATTAATGATGACCAATGGGGTGATATTGGTTAGCACGTATAAAAAAAATATACTTAAAAAATAATTAAAAAAATAATAATAATTAATCGGTGGTATTAATTAGCATATACAATAGGTGGTATTAATTAGCATATACAAACAAATATATATATAAAAAATAATAAATAAAAATTAACTATAAAAAATGTGTATATATATATATTTTTTATTTTATTATCATATATAGTTCCAACATAAATTAATATTAATACATGGATTGTTCGTGAACTTATATGTAAACAAATCACATGTATTGTGCATCTTTATTAATTATAGAAAAGAAACAGAATGTTTAGTGGCACCCTTAATTTTTTAAAACAAACCACAACATATATTTATATATATAATCCTGATAAATCATTAATGATTGGTTACCAAAGGAGTTCGTTAATACAGCCATAGTATCCCCTGAAAAAATGGAACAATATTGGAACCATATATTACTATTGATGATCAATAAGGTGGTATTGGTTAGCATAGTTAGCATAGCAGAGCAATTATAAACTACACAAAAACTATCCCCTACACTTCCCTACAGGAAAGTGTTCCTGGAATCTAAGTCCTTTCGTAATTATCTCTTATTCCCATATGGGGATATGAACGTCACTTTTGGACCTCTATGGAGATCATTGATATTTAACAGTTACCTCCAAAGAAGCTACCATCAAGGTTAACAAATGCCATTCAATTCCACTTGTTCATTGAGACCAATTGGATTCATTGCATCAAGCAAAAAAATCCAAAAGGTCTCTTGTCTACATAACCTCTTAAAACGATCACCCCCCCTCTTAGTTATAGGAACATGTTCCAGTGCCAAAAGTCTCAAACCTTCTATATTACCCTCATGGTGTTCACAGAAATGTCCGGGTACACTATGTTTAACGTTTTTATTTAATATACTCCTTCTGTGTTCCATGAACCTAACCTTAAGGGGTCTTATGGTACGTCCAACATATATCTTATCACAAGGGCAAAATAAAGCATATATGACAAATGGGGTGTTAAATAAAATAAATTCTCTAACTGTAATTAAGATGGAGCTATATTTGTAATCACTAATTTTATTCATAATGTGGCCACACGTAATACATGTGTCCACACAGTTAATAAATTCTCTAACTGTAATTGAGATAGACCTGTATTGGTACTCAATTATTTTATTCATAATGTGGCTACAGGTAATGCATTTCATGTGTCCACATCTGTAACATCCCCGTTGTCTAGATGGAAGCCATGTTGTATTCATTTGGTCTTTATGCCCTTTATTCATAGGTTTCAACACTGATGGTGCCAACATATTCTTAAGATTGGAGTTTTTCTTAAAGACCACCTTAGGTTTTTTAGGTAATAATTTTTTCAAAATAGGATGGCTTTACTCATTTTCCCCAGGGTCAGGTGCCACTCAATAACCACTGCCAGCTCCTCAATTGTCTGGGGATCAGCCTGAATGGCCCACAGCTGCACCGAGCAGTCTAACACTCGCATAGCCTGGTCTAGTGCAACTCTCTCCACAATTTGCTCCTCTCTGCGGAGCGCATTGCGCTGACCCTGATGACCACACATATATACCTTTACATTACGCCCCAAACATACACTTCATTATACTACACCCCACTCATACACCTTAAACTTTACCCCACACATACACCCCCTATCACTATGCTGCACACATCATAACCGCACATAAACTGCCTTACACTCAACTGCACACATGCACTCCCTTACATTACATATTATAACCACATATACACCCCATTTACACTACACACCACACTTACAGTACACCCCCCTTACACTACACACCATGCATACACCCTCTTACACTACACCCAGCACATACACTCACTTACACTACCATCATAATACACATACACCCTCTTACACTACACACACCATGCATACACCCCCTTTCATTATGCATCATAACACACATACAACCCACACATATTCCCCACACATATACCCCCTTACATTACACATCTTAACCACACATACACCACCTTATAATACACCCCACACATACACCCCCTTACAATACACCTAACACATATACTTCCTCATATTATACATCATAACACATATACATCCACTTACATTATACTCTGTGCATACTCCCCATTACACACATATACCTCCTTACACTACATCCCACACATACACTCCTCACTTTACACACCATAACTCACATACACCCACTTAAACTATACCCCATACATACAACCTCTTTCACTACACCCCATACATCATAACCACACATAAACCCCATTACGCTACATCCCACACATATACTCCCTTACATTACACATCATAACTGCACATACACCTCCTTACAATATAACCCCCTTACACTACACTCAACACATACAACTTCTTATTGTTAGGAGCCACCGGGTTATCACCACTTACTCTGATTCTGATGTCCCGTCTCGTGCACCGCCAGGCTCCTTCCCCTCTGCTACATGCTGCGATCAGCATGTCTCCTCCGTACACGTGGGCCGCTCTGTCCCTCTGCGGGCACGCGCCCCACGTGTTACTAAAAGTAAACAAAGCGCTCCCGCGCCTCGCAGTCCATGGCCAGTCTCTGATCAGTGCTGAGGCAGCTCAGCCTATTAGAGGCTGGCTTCCTCTATTTAGTACAGTTCAGTCAGTCTCTGCCGGTTATAGACTCTGCCTGTCAGACCTGTGACCTGCTAATCTCTGTGTGCCTAGTGTCTTGCTTTTGCTTGCCTAGTGATCTGACCGTTGTTTGCCCACTTAGCTTGCTTTTTCCTTGCCATTATTACCTACCATGTTCTCCCTCCCAGGTTCTCTCCCCCTCTTGTGTTCACCTACTCGTCATACCTTATGTCACCTGGAGTGTATGTTTATGTTGCCCCTTTGGGGGTCCCGCCGTATGTCTGCGAGTGTGAGAGCCCTAGTTCGTTGTGTCTTGTCCAGTGAGCTATCTTCTGTCCGCCGTGCCTGGGTTTGTGTTGTTCCTGGTTTTGAGTGGTCCGTCACAGTCCGGTCTCTTCCGGACTGATTCTTTCCCCACTACTCTTACTGCTCCCTTCCCCCCTTTCTGGTACTCACTCCGGGTTTCCTTTTCACTTCCTCAAGTCAACGTGGTACGTCCAGATTATTGTGGCGCAGCCAAATCCATCTCCACCATTAGGAGCTCTGGTGAAAACCACCCGATAGTAAAGTCACCCTGCCCTGGTAGCCGACTCCCTCACTACTCCTACTTCCTCTTTGGCCACCTTGGTTCTCACCCAGGTAATCCCGGGGCGTCACTCGAGTTCCACCTCTCTCCTATGGCCACTCCGGTGTTATCCCAGGTAAACCCGGAGTGTCGTAACACTTATGCTATATCCTACACATACAACCCCCTCGCACTAAACCCAAACATGCACCCTTCTACAACATCCCACACATATACCCTCTTAAATTATATAGCTTAACCATATATACACCCCACACATACACCTCATTACATTTTGCATCATAACATAAATACACCCTCTTACACTCTACACATGCACCCATTACACTACACTCCCCCCACTATACCACCTACACACACACACACCCTTACATTGCAATTATAACCACTCTTACACCCTCTTACACTACACACCTCACATACACCCACTTACACTACACCCCACACATATACCCCCTCACATTATAAATCATAACCACACATAGCCCACCTTACACTACATCTCACACATACACCCCACTTACACTATACCCCCCCCCCACACACACACACACCCTTACACTACACCCCACAATTATACCCCCTTATACACCACACATACACTCCCTAACATTATAGATAGCCATGCATATACCTCCTTGCACTACATCCAACACATACACCCCTTTACACTACATTGAACACATACAACTCTTTACACTACACCCCACACATACACCCCTCCTACACTACACCCCATAGATACCCCTCCTTACACTACAGCCCAAACCTTCCCCTTCTTACACTACACCCAATATCTAAGCATGCCCCTTGACACCCATTGTTGCAGGTTACTTCCATTACAAATCTCCCCTTGCATAGTGTCCCAAGCCTGATTAGTTTGGCTATTAGTGATTGGCTACAATCTTTTTATTTGGATATACCTGATATCCTGACATCCACCCTTGACAAAGCCTCTGTGGTGGGTGAAACGTGTGTCGGGTGGACCAACAACGACCAGCCGCTTTCCTTATTCCCAGAGTGCACCAGTGGACTGCGGCATCAATTTTTCTTACTTCTCTTTATTGCAACTTCCCAGGCATCACCTGCACTTTTTGCAGACAGAGTAGGGCCAGCATACTGTACGGAAGCACGAAGCGTGGTCGCGAGGCTGCTAGATCATTTATCTAGGACCTCCTTGCTGTTCATTAGTTAGATGTGCAGATGTGCAGTGTTCTCCTGGGACTGGTGTTGCTGGTATGTTGTAATGCTTTTTCCTTTTTCAAGTTTATTGCTGATATTTTCGCCTAGATGTGTCATTTGTATTTTATTCTATTTACAATAAATATGTGATTTTATAGTTCCAATTTGGGTCTGTCTCTCCTATATTGCAGTGTGCGCTCAGATTAATCTCTACGGGGCGTCACTCCAGTTCCACCTCTCTCCTATGGCCACTCCGGTGTTATCCCAGGTAAACCCGGAGTGTCGTAACACTTATGCTATATCCTACACATACAACCCCCTCGCACTAAACCCAAACATGCACCCTTCTACAACATCCCACACATATACCCTCTTAAATTATATAGCTTAACCATATATACACCCCACACATACACCTCATTACATTTTGCATCATAACATAAATACACCCTCTTACACTCCACACATGCACCCATTACACTACACTCCCCCCACTATACCACCTACACACACACACACACACACACACACTTACATTGCAATTATAACCACACTTATACCCTCTTACACTACACACCTCACATACACCCACTTACACTACACCCCACACTTATACCCCCTCACATTATAAATCAGAACCACACATATCCCACCTTACACTACATCTCACACATACACCCCACTTACACTATACCCCCCCCCACACACACCCTTACACTACACCCCACAATTATACCCCCTTATACACCACACATACACTCCCTAACATTATAGATAGCCATGCATATACCTCCTTGCACTACATCCAACACATACACCCCTTTACACTACATTGAACACATACAACTCTTTACACTACACCCCACACATACACCCCTCCTACACTACACCCCATACATAACCCTCCTTACACTACAGCCCAAACCTTCCCCTTCTTACACTACACCCAATATCTAAGCATGTCCCTTGACACCCATTGTTGCAGGTTACTTCCATTACAAATCTCCCCTTGCATAGAGTCCCAAGCCTGAGTAGTTTGGCTTTTAGTAATTGGCTACAATCTTTTTATTTGGAGATACCTGATATCCTGACAACCACCCTTGACAAAGCCTCTGTGGTGGGTGAAACGTAATGTCGGGTGGACCAACAACGACCAGCCGCTCTCCTTATTCCCCGAGTGCACCAGTGGACTGCGGCATCATTTTTTCTTACTTCTCTTTATTGCAACTTCCCAGGCGTCACCTGCACTTTTTGCAGACAGAGTAGGGCCAGCATACTGTACGGAAGTACGAAGCATGGTCACGAGGCTGCTAGATCATTTATCTAGGGCCTCCTTGCTGTTCATTAGTTAGATGTGCAGATGTGCAGTGTTCTCCTGGGACTGGTGTTGCTGGTATGTTGTAATGCTTTTTCCATTTTCAAGTTTATTGCTGATATTTTCACCTAGATGTGTCATTTGTATTTTATTCTATTTACAACAAATATGTGATTTTATAGTTCCAATTTGGGTCTGTCTCTCCTATATTGCAGTGTGCGCTCAGATTAATCTCTACTTCGCAGGGCTGATATATTTCTGCTCCTCCTCTCTCCTTTTCTAAAACATGCACCTTTCTATGCAACACCCCACACATATACCCCCTTAAATGATATACTGTATATACACATATACACATCTCTTCACACTACACCCCACACATACACATCATTACATTTTGCATCATAATATACATACACTCTCCTACAGTCCACTCCACACATGAACCCCCTTCCACTACACCCCCCACATACATTAATATTTAAATTAAAGGATCAATAATTAGGTCCAAAAAGGGGCATTTTGCAGGTTTCAAAATTTCATTTAAGTCTCTGGTAAGTTATAACAAAAAAAATTGTGAATATAGTACACTCAAAGTAAATACTGAAAATATGCGTCTCCAATGGGAAAAATACTGCAAGCATAATCATATACTGTTCATAGATAACGGCAACATATAAATATAAACAGTGCTGGTAAGGGTATCAACTCCAAATAATTATCACCAGTGAGAGCAATGAATGGAGTCCCAGTCCGGTCAGTCCCAGAGGGTCAGTGATAGAGACACTCACCTATTCTATTAAGGAAAAGCATCATTTGCGTGGAACTACTGGTCTCATGAACAGGTTTTGCCTTTCCAGGTTGTATTTGTCACTTCCTGCGCTTGGTAACAAGTGCTGAGAGGCAGAAGAAGGACCAGGTCATTCAGAGAGTGTACAAAGTACTGGGTCCGTGTGCACTGGAACCCCGCTCTGTGAAGTCCCTCCAACATGCGTTTCACTGTGTGCTTCATCCGGGAGAGCTTGCACATCATGGACCTAATCCAGACCTCTGCACATGCGCAGGTTTGTAAGTCTGTGTGTGAGAGGTGTGAACTTCCATGTCACTTAAGTGTCCAGAACCCTGCCTTAAAATCTAAGCATGGATCTGCATTTCTTCACCCACTTATCTTCTTCTGAATGCCTATCTCCGCCCCTCATGCAGGGATTAGGCATGCGACTAAATGGTAGCCCCCCCTCCCACCGTATGCAGAAGTTTGATGACCCAACCCTCTTACACTACAACCCACACATATACCCTCTTACACTACACCCTACACATACTGTATATCCCCTTACATTACACCCCATGCATACAACTGCTTACATTATATATAATAACCCAATGGGAGTCCCTGGCACAAGAGCTATCTTTTAGAAGTAAAGACAGCCAAAAGTTCTTTTTCAGCTGTCTCTATTTCGAATAGGCAGCCATTTTCATAGGGTTAGGCTGCAGGGAGGGGAATTTTAGGGTTAGGCTGCGGAGAAGAGAGGGTTATGGTCAGGCTGCGGGGATGGGAGAATTAGGGTAATTGAAGGTGGGGGTTAGGGAAAGTGTTGGGATTAGATTTATTTACTTACCTTTCAGAGCACTGAGTTCAAGGACGTTCTGGCTGAGAAATCGAGGAATAATCAATTGATTTCTCAGGCAGAACGGACATTTCGCAATAGGACTGTTCCTAGCAAAAACCCACACTCATCATAACCACACATATACCCCCTATTGTCTGTGTGTTACAGCTGCCGTTGCCACTTGCGAATGGCCAGCTTATCCCTTACCCTGCGACATGTCCTGCACTTCTGCTATTGCCGTCTCCCCACGTGGGACTTCCCTGTCCGACGGCAGTCCTAGCAACGGTGTCCCAGCAACCAGCTACACATGGGCGTCACTGCTGCATCAGGCGTGCGTCCCACGTGTTAATCCCGCGCCTCCAGCCTACAGAGTTAATCCTCACTTAGGGGGCTGGGCAGCTACTGGCCAATCAGGTTCCACCACCTCCTATATTAGTCCCACTCTTTCATACTATCAGCGCCGGTTATAGCATCTGTTTATCAGCCTGTGACCTGCTATTTTGTTCTCTCCTGTGCCTCTGCCTTGTGCCCTGTGCTAGTGACTTCTGAGTGTCCCATCCTTTACACTGCATTTTCCAGTCCCGTTGTTCCTGCCATCTCCTCTCTCTCCCACCTTAGTGTCTCAGCCTCCCCTGGTCTCCTTTTTTACCCAGTGTGCATGTGTTTGTTCTCTCTGGGTTGTCCCCACTTCTTGTGTGTCAGAAGGAGTGTTTGCCCCTATTTGTGAAGTTAGTCTACAAGTTTGTATCCTGACGGATTCCTATGTTGGGTCACCCCGGTTCTCCGTCGAGGTAAACCCGGGATACCCTAGCACTGTGTATCTCAGACAATGCAAAGCTCCATCCCTGAATATACACATTGGGCTGGATCCAGATTTAAGTAAGTGCTTAAACTTAGTAACTCCTGGGCTAAACCATATTGATTGCAGGTGAGTCATATTTCATCTGTTGCAAACAGTATTAGAGTTTAGAGGTGATGTTTCACTATCCCAAGTCTAAATAACAGTGTGATAGTAAAGCTGGTCAATATCTGTGTGCAGTAAGCATTTCAAAGATATATTTCTGCATGCATAGAATACAATTAACTTGACCCCCCCCCTGAAATCAACATGGTTTGGCCCAGGAGTAACTAAGTTCAAGCACTTTTAAAAAATATGTTATATGTCTAATTTGTATTTATTTCCCTGATCACTCAACTGAAGTAGTTGAACATATTTGTTTATATTACAAATGACACGTCTTTTAAAGGATATATAAATCTTTCTTCAAGTCAAAGAGAGAGAGAGAGAGATAGAGAGGAGAGAGATCCGTCAGCTTCACTTTCAGGACCGTCGTCACCTGCTCCCCTATATTAGTAGTGTGCCACGGCTAAGTAGATTCTGCTGGGGAGTAAAAAAAAAAGGGATCAGTATGGATAGTGGTTCTGGCTATCCTCCACCTATTTTACTCCATGGCAGCACCAACAGAGCCGCAGCATGCTACCAATATAGTGTATGGAGTATATTGTTTATTATCAAAATCAGAATTTGATATTAAAAACATTAAGAAATCAACTTCTCCTGATCCAGCGGGTGCAAGGCACGACTTCCCAGCATCCTGGAAATTATGTCAGTTGTCACTCTTCAGCTAGTGGGCAAACTTGGAGATGGAAGTAATAGGAGGTAGATAAAGGCTCTGAGTGCCTGACTCAACACGTTTTGTCGAGAATGACTTTGTCAGGGCATGTGTTCTGTTGGTGTCACACATTTCCTAAATATACTCTTGCAACAAGCTAACTAGGGTTGATTGTCAAGTATCTGGATTATGTGTACACATTTAAAACACATACTTAAGAAACAGAGTATAGCAAGACTAAGCTATTATAGCTAGAATACATACAATAGAACTGGTAGTTAATACATTTTTAAAATAACATGTTAAAAAGCACAGTAAATAACCAAATTAGACAATATTGAGAAAAGAGTTGATGGCAGTTTTAACAAATACCATTTTATAACAATTTACATAGTAGCACTAATTTAAGAAATTTTAATTATTCAGGTCAAAACAGGTATATCTTAGACATATACAAGGAAAGCTCCTAATCAAACACAACAATTCAAATGCTCAAAGTTCAGTAATGCTCATTTTTATATAGCATACAATGTATCGTTTAAAAGAACAGATAAACGGAACGGAAGTTACAGTATGAACAATCTCAGCTTATAGATCAACTGAATAGACTAGTCCAGAAAATCAACACTCACAACCACCTCTATTTCCCTCTGGCAATTTTGAACCCATTCTCCAAGGAGTTTGAAACTCACCCCTTAGTAAATCTGAGATTTGTATCTCCTGAATGGTGAAAAAACGATAAATAGATCAACAATGACGATTTTTAAAAAACGCAAACCCGATCAGTACACTCAGCCATTCATAAAAAAAAAAACTGCTGCCATTCGAAACAGAGACAACCGAAAAGGAACTGTTGGCTGTCTTTATTTCTAAAAGCTGCCATTCTGATCGGGGACTTGCAACACAATATCACCACATAATGATAAACAAAGGAATAGTACTACATAACACTGACCTAAAATATTACTATCACCCCCATAATGATAAACACAGGAATATTACCTCACATCACCTCATATATATCTTTAAATGAAAACTGATTTGTTATAGTAAGTTGTTTTTCCTTGTAGTTGGACCAGTGATGGCTCAGATAGACCAGTAAATGAACATTAGCAGTAATCAGAGAAGCTAGTGTACTGTGACCACGCCCTCAGCTCACTTGCTTTTCAGGACTCATACACTGGTAAGCTGCTCCTTCACCTTCAGGCTTCCTACACGGCTCATGTCACAGTCAGTGTTGCCAATGCTGAAACATAAAACAAGCAACCGAGACATTAAAACCAAGCCCAAAACAAGCCCAACCTAATTCGAAAAAAGCCCAACTATA
>WWET01001883.1:257142-275521 GCA_011038615.1 Limnodynastes dumerilii | reverse complement strand
ATTTCCTCTCTTACGGTTTCTTCCACTTTCATTGGTTAAGTTTTCATTTAAGGTTTATTTACTGGTAAGGGTTGTTCTCTAGAAATGGTTTACTACAGATGCTAGGTAGGTGGGTAGGGATGCTGATTGGCTTCAACTTACCCCTCGCACTGATTCCCTTTCTGAACTATCCTTTATTCTGTACATTAGTGGTTTTTGATTAATTTTGGGTTACATTATGAAACTGGTCATCCAGTGTATTCCCTTTATTTTGGGGTTGATTATTTGGTGTATTTGTTTAGTTAAACTATACCCTCTTTTTATGGTTCTTTTATGATTTACACGTTTTTTAATAGTTTATTATTCTATGGTCTAATATGTATGGTCCATTAAAAGGACACTTATTTGATAGGCAAGGCAGTTACACCTAATAATTATCTTTAACTATTCTATATTCTATGTTTGGTGATTCATTCAACTCTAATTAAAGTCACAGGTATATTACTTTTTCATATTACATTTCTTTTAAACAAATAAAATCACTACATAATTACTTGTTAAAATATTTACCTATTTATTTAATTTATTCTTCACTATTTAAATCTGATATATTGAGGATTTTCTTCACTTATTGAGGATTTTCTTCACTCATACCAATCTATATCAACTCTGCACTGTTCTATCACTAAATGATGTCACTTTATTCTTAATTACTTATAATAGGTTATTTCTCCTTTTTTGGGTCCATTAGATTAGGTAGTGGTTATTGTTTTGTTGTGTAAATATTTTTTATAAGATCAAAAGTACTTTTTTAATATGGTATATCCGGCTCAATTTTAAAGACTTATTCTTATATGTAAAAACAATAAAGTATCAGCGCTTATACCTAAATATAATTTAACTAAGGCTGGTAATGTTGAAACCATAGAACGGCAACCTGATGTTAGAATTTTATTACAATAAAAATAAACACTAAAATCAATAGGATAATAACTGTGGAGCTTAAAGTCAGCACATAGGGAACATAATTAATTTAGGAATCAACCTAAGAATATCCCAGAGCTTGCAAGAGTTCCTCAATTTGCAGATTTGCAGGTAGAGTTCTTCAGTTTGCAAATTTGCAGGTATAAATAAACGGGGAGAAGTAGTGAACAGCCTACTAGGCTCTGGGACGGAAAATAGTGTGAATAGCACCAGCTGTTGGTCGATGAGAGGCTGGGTATTACCCGATCTTCCGGGAGTTGTAAGAAGCGCCCTAGTCCTCCAATAATGCCGTTTCCAAGATCCAGTCACTGCAGTTGGTATAGGGGTGGCCACCTTCCGTGAAACAATCACTCTCCTCGTCCCTCCGGTCTA
This sequence comes from Limnodynastes dumerilii, assembly GCA_011038615.1. NCBI lineage: Eukaryota > Metazoa > Chordata > Amphibia > Anura > Limnodynastidae > Limnodynastes > Limnodynastes dumerilii. The sequence goes on along the minus strand of WWET01001883.1, from coordinate 274,186 downwards.
GTCTTCGGTATATGCTGTGTCTCCCGCAATAGCAAGAGAAAGTGTCCCGTGCAAAATGCAATAGTGCCAATGATAGCTCCACGTGGATATCAACGAGCTTACGCATTTCGTTCGGACCAGCGAACTTTATCAAAGCAATGTAACGATCCTCAACAGGTTGCCGAATAAATAGGGAGAACCCAGGTGTTGCATAATGAATTAGTTGACATCATTAAAATTGATCCTCCTTCTCCTGATCTGCTTTATTTTAGTATTATCGAATTCCTCAATAACTAAAGAATATTGATAGAGCAGATTGATCATAAATAAAGGAACAGCCCACAATAAATAAATAAAAAAATTATTTATAACTGCAGATCTGCAAATCGAGGAACTCATGCAAGCTTTGGGATATTCTTAGGTTGATTCCTAAATTAATTATGTTCCCTATGTGCTGACTTTAAGCTCCACAGTTATTATCCTATTGATTTCAGTGTTTATGTTTATTGTAATAAAATTCTTACATCAGGTTGCTGTTCTATGATTTCATCATTACCAGCCTTACCAGCCTTAGTTAAATTATATTTAGGTATAAGTGCTGTTACATTATTGTTTTTTCTTGTATGCTTTTGGGGAGGTCAGCAAATTCTCCCAAACAGCAGCTACCTCCCGTATAGCGCCACAGGTTTTGTTTCTTTTTATTCTTACATGTGCAACAATTAAGGACTGTAATGAATGGCTTAGGGTAACCACAGTTTTAAACACCCATGGCTTTTAATCAAGGACACCTGGGAATCACTTCCTAAAGGAGATTTAAACCGGACATTATGTTTCCTGGAACAAACACTTGAGAAAGGGCTCCTGTCCAAAATGCGTAGTGGATCCAGCTCACATCGCTCTCTTCGCCTCCTGTCCAAAACAATCGTCAGATTTTTGAGCAATATGTGAATTTTCTATGGACTGTTACTGGCTGTCTTTGTGTTGCAATTATATGAACTATACCATTGAGCATTATAACTATACCATTGAATATGTTTTCTATATCTTTTGATTTATTGCTCTAACTCTATGGGGTAAATTTACAAAGCTCGATTTTAGCCAAATCGCCTCAACTCCCGGGAGTTTGGAGGCGATTTGGCCATCACCATATTCACTAAAAGCAAAGTCCCGTGACTTTAGCCTTTAGCAAATTCGACTCGCCAAACATCGCTGGACAAAAATCGTCCAGATGTTTGGCATTGAAAAAATACAGTTCTCCGGATTCACTAAAGGCGATTTGTCTAAATCACCTTTAGATCGCCGGCACAATCACAGAAAAAAAAATTGCATGCTGTGTGGGGTACTTTCAATGAAAGCGCCTCACACATAACCTGAAAAACACATGTCAATCTATTTGACGTGTTTTTCTGTATGCAAATGCCAAGCGCAGCATGCTGGAAAGGCTTAGCCATGCTCAGCATCGCTTAGCCTTGTAGTAATATCAGCGTCAGCATGGTAAGACTTCTAAACATGCTGCGCTGTGTGTGGTACATGAAAAAAAAAAGTCTGCACAAAACATACAGTTAGACATTAATATAAGTGTGTATGTAAATTAACATTTTCCCTGACTAATAATGTCCCCTAATGTGTGAACTTACTTTCTCGGCCTCTTCTGTACTTGACCCGTTGACAGGCTCCTTTGTCTTCTTCTGTGGCCATTTGGTCGCTAGAGGACAGCCTTTTATATTAATGATGACGTAAGTTACATTAGAGGCTCTAGTGTTTCTGATGTCATCATTAATATAAAAGGCTGCCCTCTAGCAACCGGATCATCAGTAGGAGTGCCATGGAAGAAGACAAAGGAGCCTGTCGTCGTGTCAAGTACAGAAGAGGCAGAGGAGTGGAAAAGAGGACCGAAGATGCCACTTCTAGCAACCGGAGAAGAATCTTCAAGCAACTGGAGAAGATTCCATGACAAGAAGAAAAAAAACTCCAAGCAAATCGTCCCAAGAATGATGACAGCAAACGGTGAGTGTCAAATTTTTTTTATTCATTTTAGACAACACACAATACATTCATACACAGTTAGTATACTACACGGTGGCCACCGGAGGTAAGTTCACACATTAGGGGACATTATTAGTCAGGGAAAATGTTTATTTTACATACACACTTATATTATGTCTAACTGTATGTTTTGTTCAGACTATTTTTTTTTCACGCACCACACACAGAGCAGCATGTTTAGAAGTCTTAAACAAAAACAAAATGCAAAAGGGAAAATATATATTTACTCCAAATAACGCCTAAGGAATCACTATGGCATTTAGCTGGACATGTTTATATTGGGCTGGATCCAGACCCTGTTAAGTGCATTAACTTAGTTACACCTGGGCTAAACCATGTTGAATTCAGGGGGAGTCAAGTTAATTGTATACTTTGCATGCAGGGATATATCTTTAAATTGCTTACTGCACACAGATACTGACCAGCTTTACTATCACACTGTTATTTAGACTTGGGATAGGAAACATTACTTTTCAACTCTAATACTGTTTGCAGCAGATGAAATATGACTCCCTTGAAATCAATATGGTTTAGCCCAGGTGTACCTAAGTTCATGCACTTAACAAGGTCTGGATCCAGCCCATTATGTTTAGAAGTCTTACCATGCTGACGCTGATATTACTACAAGGCTCAGCAACGCTGAGCCTTGTAGTTCTATCAGCACAGCATGGCTGAGCCTTTCAAGCATGCTGCACTTGTTTTTTTCTTTTTGTTTTTCTTTCACATGCCGAGCGACGGCGACTTTTAAAGGGTAAAAGAACAGCGATTTACCCCTTGCTAAAGCGACGCTTCTTGCAGGTGATTCATAATCGCCAGCCAAAAGCGACCTTTGTAAATATATCCCTATGGGTCTGTAAAACGTTTTTATTATGTGGTGATTTGTCTTCACATTTTTTTGTATGTGGGATTCTGCTGTTACTAAACCTGTGGACCTCCTGTAAATCAATTGCTGTGTGAGCCAACCTTTCCGCATAAGATAGATTGAGATCATCCAAGGGCCCCCCATGGTTCCTCACGCATACTTGCTGGCATCCGGAGCTTATCCATGAAGTGAAGTTTGAAGACCTGCCATCTACAAAAAAAAAAAATACTAGTATTCAAACTAACTTGAAAAACAAAAAACATTGGAGACAATGGGGGAGGAGAAGAGCCTGCACAACCTGCTGTCTCCTTATCTGAATCACTCATGTCAGGTAAATGTTTAAAATATATAATTAAAGCTACTATACAAGTTTGTACACAATGCAGGAGAACAGAAGTACATAGCTTTAGATGTACTGGTTATATCAGAGGTTCCCAAACTGTGCATTGCAGCTCCCTGGGGTGCCGCAACGCTCTCAATGGGGTGCCATGGAATATTTGGAAAGTTATTTTTCTTGTTAAAAGCCTGTGCTTCTGTATATGCGGCAGGGCTTTTAATAGCACAGTTCAGGTAACACAGGGCTCCTATGGGAGCCCTGCATGACCAAACCTGTTACTGCAAATGGCAGTTACCGAACCTATGCGGTCACTGCCATTCTAGCAAAATTTGGCTTGCACCTATCTTCTGTGGGAACAGATATTCTAAATGAGTAGTTTGATTGCTTTATTAGAAACCATTTAAACAAGGAGAGAGGGCAGTGATACAAATAATAAAAATAGCTGCTCCCCAAACCAAGAAGTGTTGTTTTGCCAGTCGATAATGACAGATAGTATAGTCTCAGCAACTAATGGAAAAGAAACCATAAAAAGCAATATAAACATATCTAGCAATAATAACAAAATGAAGAATAGATTTATAATGTAACCTCTCAGAGCAATGTGTGCAAATACTAGGATCTTAGAAAATAAAATCCCTGAACTAAAATGAAATAATGTCAAGTCATAATCTGGATATTGTGGGAATCACAGAATCATGGTGCAATGAAAATCATGACTGGTACCTAGTTATACCGGGTTATAATTTATTTAGAGAGGATAGAGTAGGAAAAATTGGAGGAGGTGTATTAATGTATGTTAAGGAAGGGTTAATTTTAACTTTATAAAAACAGAATGGAAGTTGCTCAATCAATTTATAAGTATATGTTAAACAGGTGCGTGAAAGGCAGGGGGTTAATCTACTTGCCACAGAAACAAAAGAAAACAAAAGCCCCAGCACACTGCCATAAACCAGTAACAAACTGAAATGTTCATTACACATATTTGATCAAATATGGGATAAGCCACCAGCCACCGTCAAGGCCTTTCTGTATATGGTGGTCCTAACTCTAAAATTGAGAGTCCCAATGTTGGGTCCCATATATATGTTTATAAATTGAGAGCCAACTTACCTAGGAGACACCCTTTAAAGTCTCCAAAATGGCTGCTGTGAAACAGCTCTCCCTCTCAGCAACTGCTCCCAGACATGCCCACAAACTGAATAAAAACAGAATGGAAGTTAATTTTAACTTTAATAGGGAGTATTGGAGAAAAAATGGAGGCACTTTGGGTAACCATTGAAACCCAGGGGTTATTCTTCGTACTTGAGTGATATATAGCCCACCAGGGCAAGAGGAGAAAATGGACAATGTCCTATTGCAAGACATTGCTAAAATGACATTAAAAGGGAAAGTAATAATCATGGGAGATTTTAATCTATCTGATGTAAACTGGGGGGGAGTCTTCAGCAAGCTCCACTAGAAGTAGAGACATTTTTAAATTCATTACAGGGGGTGTCCCTTAAGCAACTGGTGAGAGAGCTCACTCGCAAAGAGGTAATCTTAGGTTTGGTACTTACAATGGTGTCAGAATCTCAAAAGTAAGTATGGGTGAGAACCTAGGATCCAGTGACTATCAAGCAGTATGGTTTAGTATAATGACTGAGAGAGACACGTGCCACACAAAGACAAGGGTGCTAGACTTTAGGAAGGCCGATTTTGTAGAAATGGGAAAATGTGTAATTGACTCTGTGTGAGAGTAGAGGCACATGAAAGGAGTACAGGAGAAGGGGGGAATTTAAAAAAATGCATTATTAACAGCAACAGACCTTTGTATAAGGAAGGTTAGGAAAAAACACATAAAAAGAAAGCCAAAGAGGTTTACAAAAGAGATAGCAACCATAGTCAAAGCAAAAAAGATGGCCTTTCGGAATGATAAGCAAACTCAAAATGATGATGACAGGGAGGAGTATTTTGAAAACAGAAGGAGGCTAAAAAGGTTATCAGAGCAACAAAGGCACAAACTGAGGAAAAACTGTCCCACTTTATAGGAAAAGGGGACAAAAGCTTTTTTTTAGGTATATAAATGAAAGGCGAAAAAATAAGGAGGGTGTAGTTAGGCTCAAAACGGAGAATAGGATTCTTGTTGAGGGTGAAAGGGCTATGGTAGATCATCTTAACAAGTATTTCTGTTCAATATTCAAAAAAGAAAGAGAGGAGAAGGGACCACTTTTAAATGGGAAGGCTATTAATACAATGGGAGAAATTAATACTACTTTCACTGAGAAGCAGGTATTAAAACAACTTTCAAAGCTAAAAATGGACAAATCAATGGGACCAGATGGGATACATCCGAGGATACTATAAGAGCTTAGAGGGGTGCTGGCAAAACCATTAACTGAATTATTCAATCAGTCACTAATAACTGGGGTGATGATTCCAGAGGACTGGAAAATAGCAAATGTTGTCCCTCTGCATAAAAGTGGAAGCAGGGAAGAAGCATCAAACTACCGATCAGTGAGTCTAACATCAGAAGTAGGGAAATTGATGGAAACACTGTTAAAGGAACAAATTGTACAGTATCTTAAATCTAGTAACTTACAGGATCCCAAGCAGCATGGATTCACTTGGAGAAGATCATGTCAAACATATCTTATTGAATTTTTTGAGTGCGTTAGTAAAGTATTAGATAAGGAGGAGATCTGTAGACATAGCATATCTAGATTTTAGCAAGGCTTTTTACACTGTGCCACATCGCAGACTGTTAAATAAGCTGTATACTTTGGGACTGGACTTAAAGATAGTTGCATTGATACAATCTTGGTTACAAGATAGACAACAAAGGGTTGTAGTAAATGGAATCTCTTCTGGGGATGGTAAGGTAACCAGTGGAGTACCCCAGGGATCTGTACTTGGACCAGTGCTATTTAATATCTTTATAGGTGATACTGCCTGTGGTACTGAGGGGAAAATATGCCTTTTTGCAGATGACACAAAGATATGTAATGGGGTAGACACGCCAGGAGGGGTACACAAAATGAGGATGATCTAGGTAGACTGGAGGAATGGTCAAGAGTGTGGCAACTGCTAAAAAATGCAAAATCATGCATTTGGGGCACAAAAGTTTAGCATTAATGGCACTACATTAGATACTACTGAAGAGGAAACGGATCTTGGAGTCATTATTTCATGTGACTTAAATGTAGCCAAGCAATGTAACAAAGCAATGAGAAAGGCAAGTCAGATGCTTGGTTGCATAGGGAGAGGAAATAGTAGCAGAAAGAGAGGAGTAGTGATGCCCCTTCATGGTACGACCTCACCTAGTATACTGTGTTCAGTTCTGGAGGCCATATCTCCATAAAGACATAAATACATTAGAGACTGTGCAAAGAAGAGCAACTAAAACGGTCCATGGCATGTGTCACAAATCATACCAAGAAAGGCTAGAGGAACTAAACATGTGTAGCTTGGAGCAGAGAAGGGAGAGGGGGGATACGATAGCAGCTTTCACATATATCAAGGCTTGTGACCGGCTAGAAGAGGGGGCATTTTTCAAAGGAAGAGGTATAATAGATCATGAGGGCATGAATATAAACTAGAGGGTGGTAGATTCAAAGGAAATGTGTGGAAAAATTACTTCACTGAGTGGAATAGCCTCCCATCTGATATGGTAGAGGTAACACTGTAGAACAGTGTAAACATGCTTGGGATAAATATAAGGATAGACTAAATCTCAAACTAAATTGAGGGTAAATAGGTTCTAGGGTCGGTATAGTTTTAAATAAACAACTGGGCAGACTGGATGGGCCATGTGGCTCTTATCTGCTGCCACTTTCTATGTTTCTATCTGCACAAACATTCATTGTGCATGGTGTAGTCAGCTACTGTGATTACCTCATTTGCGACGGATCCTACCCCAGCAAGGTAATGGTGACGGCGGTGATTAGTTTCCATGTGAGACAGTGTTGTTCCAGTGATTGGAGGATCTTTGAAGATTACAACGATGACATGTACCTAACCTTCCCCTTTCTAGCAGCCTAACCTTCACCCTCCCTTTTCCCATAGCCTAGCCCTAACTTTCCCCTTCCAGCAGCCTAACCTTAACCCTCCTTTTTCCCATAGCCTAGCCCTAACCCTAACCTTCCCTTTCCAGCAGTCTAACTTTAACCCTCCCTTTTCCCATAGCCCAGCCCTTATGGTCCACTTCTAACAACCTAACCTTAATGCTCCCTGTCCCTCAGCCTAACCTTAACCTTCCCCTAAAGCCCTAACCCTCCGTTCTTAAGCCCTAACACTAACATCAGCCCTGTCACAGCCGCCATAGTCTGAGCCCTAACCCAAACCTCAGGCCCTTTTTAAAGAAAGACTGCTGAAAATTAGCTTTCGGTTGTCTCTATTTCTAAAAGACAACATTTGCAGCAGGGACTCCCATTGATACTATATATTGTTGTTCAGAAGGCATGCTGCACAGTACTAATTAAACCAAGTGTAGATGCTCCAAGTTGTATTTTATTGGACTTTATTTGTAGTAAATGGGCAATTTTATGCTGCAGACTTCCACAGCGGCACACATGGAGGCTAGACATTACAAGGGGCAGACATGGAGGCTGAACATTAAAAGGGGCAGACAATGGAGGCTGGACATTACAAGGAGCATACATGGAGGCTAGACATTACAAGGGGCAGACATTGAGGCTGAACATTATAAGGGGCAGACAATGGAGGCTGGACATTACAAGGAGCATACATGGAGGCTAGACATTACAAAGGACAGACATGGAGGCTGAACATAACATATTCCTCATTCTCAACAATTCCCCATATTCGTTTCCAATTTGACAAATTGATTTTTCTTGATCGGGTTCATCAAGAATTTGAAATAAGTCAGATTCCAAGGAGAACCAAGTCCATTATATCTACGGTTATCTTGTTTCTTAACCAAATTTCCTACATCCAATGGTATAGCACAGGTTTTCAGTTCACCACAAATTTTCTGTTGATCTTGCACAGAATCCTTGTATTGACAAGGCTTATCCTCAGATTCCAGCTCTAATCCTAATGCATCCTCTTTCTGGTTTCAGATTTAGGCTTGACTCCACTACACATGTTCTGATGCACCGGTCCATCTTGACCTCTTACACCTTGGCCTTCTGCCTCCTTCTCCACTTCACCCTGCACAGAGTTATTAGAATACTGTGGTCTATGCACATATGGATGCTTTAAAAAGTATGGTGGAAAACGCCAATAGTAGGCATGATCTAATGCATATTTGCTGTCTTGAACTGAAACACTACCAGGGCATATGACATTAGCTGCTTCAGTACCCTTTCGTCCTTCCACTACATCAAATTCTACCACCTCTCCATCTCCCACACTGCGAAGATACTTCTTCGGATTGTTCTTCTTTATTGCAGTATAATGGACAAACACATCTTCCCTGGTGTCATTCCTGTTAATAAATCCATATCCCCTACGTACATTAAACCATAGGACAGTGCCTAAAATCTTGGTTGCGATGACCTTCTTTTTCCCCACAGTAGCCATTTGTTCCAAGCTGCTCTTACTTCTCAAGGGGAGGGGCTGCTGTTTTTGAGCTCCCTGCTGTCCGCTCATTGCTACCAATCGGGGGGAGCCTGAGACAATAACGTTCAATATGTCCCATTTCCTGACACCTCCAGCAGATGGGACGGTCTTGTACATCAAAGCGATCTGTGGGTCGACGACCCAATGAGCGTGGAGGAAGCCACCAGTCAGTGTTTATTTGCTTTTGTCTTGATCGCCAACTGGTCTCTCTATGTTCCAAAGCTAGCTTAGTGAAATTTTTTAGTTCCCTGTACATTTCGGCCATACCTTCAGCTAATTTGATATCGAATGGGGTTTCCACGCACAGGTTTGAATCCTGTTTGTGACGCCAAATGTGGTACCTGAGTGGTAAGGGCTACAGGTATTGTAAGAATAGTGGATGGATAATGGATTGCAGAGAGGTGTAGGCAAAATATGAAAACTCAGAAATGCGTTCTGGTGTTATTATTTTACTTTTAAAACTTCCTTTTAAGAGAATATGCAGAAAACTTTTACTATTTTGTAAAATGCAATAAAGAAAATGGTTTCCAATTTCTTAACAATAGCAATTACTTTGGTTTACAAATGAGCATCAATATAACTAAATACAACTAAATATTGTTACAAATTAAGCAATAAAGATATAGGACTGGATCCAGATCCCCGCGTGCTTTCCGTGCGCGCGGGGGTCTGAAATTCCACGAGACAGAGGGGAGTGCACACCCCCTGTCACTCCCCTCTGTCGTGCGAGTGACATACAAGAAAACTACAGGTTTGCAATAGTAATTAAATAATGCACAGCAAAATAGACCAATGCAGTTGTAGTTAACAAAGTATCTATTTTGGACAGAAGTAACAGTTTTGGTATCAATTTTGGTACAATCATGAAATAACAATTCTGAGAAATAATGATGTAATCAGTTAAAGTTACTAATCAAATAACTCACTTTTATGGTTATCAAATTCACCCTAAATTATCTCTAATTTAATACTTAGACTAACCAAATACACCTATAATCATGTGATTATCCCTTAACACACACAGTTCTCAGTGATTATCCCTTAACACAAACAGTTCTCAGTTCAATTGTTATCTATAATAAAGTCTATTTCTGAGAAATTGTTTTCCCTTAAAATGTTATAGAAAGTTCATCCTAAACCTTGTCCCTTTAACCTGTCTTTGCTGGCTTGTTGCTTTTGTTTTCTTTCTTTTACTTCTCACAGCTTTACTTTATTAACACTGTCTCTTTCACACTTCTCCTCTCTCAGTAACTCTCTCTCCGTCCACCGCTATGCACTTTTTCCCCAGAAAAGCTGCTCTGTCCTCTTCTCAGCTCTCTCTCTCTCGATCTGTTACCTCCAAACCCTGTCACACTCCGTCTATCGTCTGGTTATCCGTTCTGACCCTCAACACCGCTTGCTTTTTATACCGCCTCAGCCATCTCCTCCGTACATTTGCCACCTCAGCACGGCAAATGAGACAATGGAGGCTGGATATTACAAGGGACACACATGGAGGCTGGACGGGGGCAGTAATAGGGACCGTAACTTATGAGGGGGCTGCAATAAGGGCTGATGAGGGGTGAGTTCCTGCACCTTTTTTTTTTTTACTGGAAGATACATTCTTGTATCCCAGCCACGGTAGTAGGGAGGGAGGGCAGTTCAGGTGAATCATGAGCTCCGGGCGCCAACGGGAGTCTGCACAGATTTTCACGCTTCGTGCGTGTGACGTCATGATGTCACATGCATGAAAAGAGGAGCCGAGGAGAGCGGAGTGAAGGTATGCTCTCTGCACTTAAGAATATAATATCAGTGAATAAAAATATAATAAAGGTGATGGGGCAACATAGGGGAGATGATGAGGAGGCAGAGAACACAGAAGGAGATGATGGGGAGGGGGGCAAGACAGGAGGAGATGATGGGGAGGGGGACAACACAGGAGGAGATGATGGAAGAGGGGGACAATACAGGAGGAGATCATAGGCAGGGGGACAAAACAGAAGGAGATCATGGGGAGCTGATGAGGGGAAGGAGAGATAATGGAGCTAGAGAACTGACATAGGGGAGGGGGAGATGATGAAAATTGGGAGATGATAAATGGAGAGAGGGAGATGATGAAGAGAATGAGGAGGGAGAAATGATAAAGAGAATGGAGAGATGATAAATAGGGAGGGGGAGATGATGAAGAGGAAGGGGTTGATGATGAAGGGGAGAGGGGTGATGATAAAGTGAATGGAGAGGTTGAGATGATGAAGCAAATAGAGGGGGGGGTGTTTTTATTTATTTTTCATAACATATATTTTATTTTGCTTTATGGAAAAACCCGTTCTAGAACAGCCTACCCCTGTGTTCCAGGTGAAATAACAGAAAGAGTACTCTCTTTCTATCTAAATAATTACTGATAATTTAAAAACCGTTTTTGCATGTGTGCATTAATTGTTGTCTTTTGTTTGCTTTAGAGGGTTGTGGATTGAGTGGCTTTTTAAAATCAATGTTTTATGAATATTTATTAATTGTGTTTAATTTCGATAAAATTAATTTTGAATTAAAAATGCATTCTTCACGATTCTTGTTATTATGGTAAGTGACATAAAGAACAGAAAAGAAAATAAGTCTTCCAACTATTGCAATTCAGATGTGCATGTAATTTGAAAAGATTACACTTATAGAAACACCTATAAGAACGATCCTGAGGTGCAAATGTGCTTATTAATGTATTTTCACTGAATTGCATGCTATTCAGACGATTGACGTTTGGTGCATTTTGACGTAATTATGTTATTGATTGTGATTGCAATCTTATCCAGAAAGTATCTAGGAGATATGGACAAATGTGGAAGTACACGCATTATAAATACAGCACATAGATACGCCACGTATTTTGCATGCAATTTATGTGCTAATCTGAATTCGGCCCACTTTGACTCTAATTACAGGTTTATGGGATCTGAAGTATGTTAGCACCATCTGCTGGTTAAACAAGGCATTGCAATGTTCCTTACCATTATTTATTTATTATGACATAATTTTTAGCAAACGTATATAATAACATCTATAAGCATTTTCCAATCTAGTATAACATTATAAGCTACCATTGCATTTTGTCTGCATTCTACATCCCTATTTTCATGAAGAGGACTGAGTAGCATCAAAGGTAATTGGTGAAGGTTCCAGCAATATATAGTGCCCTGGGCCCTGCTGTGCCCACAAAATTGTGGGGATCCTAGCTTAGCAAATAACACAAATACTGACTCGTAGGGATAGGATGGGGTCAATTAAACTCTATTATATTGGGATATCCCTTTAAAAAATAACAACATCCTCATAATATAAAGCAACGCATAGCTGTTTTATTAAATCACATAACAGAAAAAAAATCTAAATTACTCTTCCAGGTGATAATGTGTTTTTAAAAAAGTGATGGACAATATGTACATATGTTGCAGATTATATATTTACTAAGGTTTATAGGTATAAAAAAGAGAATTGCTTGGCATTTGTTGCATACATGTATCTATAGGAATAAATGATACAATAAGTAATATATATTTTCTTGAACAACTATGTGATTTTTTAATGAATGTATTTGTTTGTTTACAAAACTCATTTTGACTCTACAGCAAACATAGACCACTTGTGGCACTCCAGGTAGTTTGAAACTACAAGTCACATCATGCTTTGCTATGACTATGCTACTAGAGGTGGGAGTTGCAGTGTCACACTTGGGAAAATAAATAAACACCATAAATCATTTAAAAGGGTTGGAAGTGGTAAGAAGCAATCATAATTAGTTGACTAGAAGAGTGGTGAAGAGATGAGAACTTTCTCTTGCACTTTTGATCCAGAGGCATACGCAAATCAGGTGTGCAATAAGCATTCCGTACATCTGAACATAAACATACACAAGAGTGGCTCTGAATGCTTATGCAAGTACAGCAGATATAGAAAGGCACAGGGCAAACAAGCTTAATGCAGTTATGTGACCAAATATGTTGCATTGTAATGTATAGAGGAAATGATGGTTATAATTAGTGTGAGGCCACCAGTCATAATGCAAATGTGCTAAAACTACAGGTAAGAATTAATTTTGACAAAAGAAGATTATTTTTTTTAACTACAGTAATTATTTCATAGCTACAAAATGCTTCAGCAGTGGTTCCATAAACTTTGTATTGCATTTGGAGTGTGATATGATAACACAGTTATCCAAAATGGGCTGTGGAGGTTCAGCCCCCTTGAACTGTGGCTGGTACAAATGTTTTGCCATCACTGTGTGTACTAATATCTGCGCACAGTTCTAGATCTTTTGCAACTGCATGAATGAGTCCATCATACTGTACATAGATAACATGGGGTCTTCTCTGTACGTGTTTTGAGCTAGGGACAGCAAAGGGAGGGTTTAGATACGGGCCCGGAAGGGCAGAAGCGTGGTCGTGAGACTGCTAGAATTTTGGTGCAGGGTGAGTTGTTTTTCCTGCTATAATAGGGTAATTTAGCCTTTTTTCCTCCCGTCCATGAGAATGCTGTATTCCTGTGTTTAACCTCTTTGGGCACTAATTTGATATATAAATTTGGGTGCAAATGGCAATTTAATAAAGATTTGTAATATTATTTTTTCGCAATTGGACTCTGCATGGTTATTAAGGTGTGCGCTGTGTAAATCTCTCCCCAGTGTCACTCTTTTTGAGTAGACACATTCTTCGTTTCTATATAAAATGTTTCCATTTCTTCCCTTCCAAAAAATGACCTTCAAATGAAGGCGGTCACAGCACCAGTTACGTTATTGTCTGTCACGTGCAATTGTGTGTGTATTGTTGCAACATCACACCAAGATATGCTATGCCATTAGGCATTCGCTCCCCTCTGGACCAGCCCTTATGATCCCCCAGTTGATGAGGTTCGGAATTTTTGACATCTGTAGAATTTGCTTGTGTCTATGATGAGCCACAGGTCTTCCCTATAGCAAGACAGGTGTTTGAGAAGCAGGGATAAGTAAACTTCCTTTCCTGCTCCAGTTCTGTGTTCATCAGAGAGGCAGTCCCTGGAATAAAAATAAAGCATAGGTCATAATATAATCACTGACATTAGAATTCATCCTGTAACAATCACAAATCCTATATACCCATGGATCTAAGCGACCACACAGCTTTTCAAGTGAAATGGTGGTAATTTGAAAGTCTGACTCTTCTCCTACCTCTCTGACAAGCCCTTCTCCTCTTCCCATAGGCATCCCCCAGGGTTCAGTTCTTGGTCCCCTTCTTTCCTCCCTCTAGAAGTCCTCCCTAATCAGCTCCATCAGTTTTAAGTACTAAGGCCCGTATTCAGAGTACCGGACTCCGATGACTACGCATGCGCAGTAGTAAAAATCGCTAAACACCGGACGTATATGTTATATGTTCGGTACTCTGAATACGGGCCTAAATCTTTGCCGATGACACTAAAATCTATTTCTCCTCTGCCTAACAGCCATCTCCTTAAGGATGTCCTAGGGTTGAGTTATCCATTTGAATTAACATATGCATACATTTTTTTTCAGAACAGGGACAAAGCTGTTAAATTGAATTGAATTATGTCATATTTGTCACACTATATCAAACATATAATGCTGTCAACTTAGTAGCTCTGCCAGAATCAAAATTTTGAAACACAATTGAACAATCCTAACCCGGCCCATACTGTATGATTTAAATGGCTCCAAAGCGTAACTACGGGTGTCATATGGATAACACGCCCCTTTATTCAACATGGTTTAGCCCAGGAGTAACTTTCCTCTCTTATTTTAAGCACTTTCTTAATTCTGAATCAGGTCCATTGTATGGTGGAGTATTGATTGTCCACCACCACCAGAGGCATTCATGTTTAAAGGGTCACTTTGGGCCATTACTGCAGGACGCATTATTAAAAATAACATCAGAGTTTCACTTGTAGAGAATGGAAAATCTCAGTTTGTATTTAAATGTGTTTAGTACAAGAGATGCTAAACTGAAGATTTGTGTCCATAATGCTTGGATCTCTGAGAAACTCAATAAGATGTGAATATTTATCCCCTCAAGATCCCATTTGCCCCAGCACAGCATAGTGTGAAGGCCACATTATGCTGTTCCTGGAAGTACAGACATATACTCTTCCATTCAGACATCACATACAAAATAAATTGATAAAACTTGGCCGTTTAAAATTTTCGCACTAATTTTTCTATACTAAATATTCCCCAGGATGAACGGACAGCAGCGAATGGAAAGTATAAATCTAACTCCAACCCTTTTCCTAATCCTTACACTAAGCTTCCCCCTACATTACTCCAACCCTAACCCTCCTTTCCCCACAGTCTAACTCTAAAACTCACCTCCCCACAGCCGAACCCTAAAAATTCCTGACCCAAGTACCTCTGGTGTGGTGCTGGTCTGTTTCAAAACTCCCTGACCCAAGTACCTCCAGTAAGGTGCTGGTCTGTCACAGCGATTTCCTTTGAATAAGTGGGTAAGTATGCCGAATGCCATGCTGACCCATTCAATCATTTCACACTACTAGTACTTTTGTAATAAAGGCAGCAAAAAAAATACAGCTTTCGTTTGCCTGTATTTCTAAAATGCCACTATCGGGCCGGAGACGGACACCGATTTTATCCAATGCTACAGGGAGTTAGAGGTGCAATGCCTTCATGATTGTTTCCACTTCCAGCTGTGAATACAACACTCACTGCTTTTCTTGTGGCAGTACGCAAAATACTTTGTAATGCCATTTATTTTTTACTTGGCTCCAGGCAGCTGTGTTGTGTGTACCATACAGAGAGGCACAGCAAGCAATGTGATTTCTCACACAGGGTGATAGCAAACCCAGGGTAAGCCCTAATCCAGGTCTGTAGGTCCCTGGTTATTTGCTTGATACAGTAGTTTCATAATTATTTCATGGTTTCTTAGTTCATAGTCAGTTCATAGTTGTTGTTTAGTCCAGAATACGTGACACCTGGCACAAATGCTATTTCTTACCACACCTATCACTATTTCTGTATAACAATCTCTTACTCTCTGAAAATCATTGGGTGAGTGCTACATACAGAAATATTACTCTGCATAATAACTCAGGGGTAGATCTAGAATTTTCCTTTATGAGGGAAGTTTATACCACTTTACTATTGCCATGTCCCAGCTCTTCACTTTTTTCCTTTCACACTGGGCAATATCCTGAGTTTTTGAACTCGGGTCTGTCCCTAATTCTCCCAGTCACTTTCCATTGGTGAGACCCTAGTTAAAAAAAAAGCCGGGTCTCACCTTTCACACTGACTGATAGCAAGGTCTAAATTTGGTTCTATTCCCCGCAACGAAGGGACAACAAAGTACATTTTCGGGCTGTCTCTATTTTGAATAGGGGCCCATCTTATAATTTTTATTTTATAAGTGGGTGAGTGAGCTGATCGGCAAACTCACCCATTCATTTTCGCAGAGATCCGCAGGACCCACTGCTGACAGCTCCGGAGAGGTGAGTAACTTCTCCGGGGATTTTTAGTGTTAGGAAGGGGAGGAGGGTTAGGGTTAGGATCTTAGGAATGGAGGGTTAGGGCCATAGAAGGGAAGGTTTAGGATTAGGCTGCGGAGACGGAGGTTTTAGGGTTAGGCTATAGAGTAGGGAGGGCTAGGGTCAGACTAGGGAGAAGGTAGGGTTAGGGTCAGGCTGTGGGGAAGGGAGGGTTAGGGTCAGGGCCATAGAAGGGGAGGTTTAGGGTTAGAATTAGGAAAAGGGTTGGGGTAGTTTTTAGCCTTACCTTTCAGGTGCTCCGTGGATCGATTGCTATGCCTCATCGAGGCATAAGCAATCGATATCCCAGCCAGTTCAAAACTGTCTGGGAGAGAACAGGGAACAAAAGAGGTCCGGCGCTCCAAACATACATTAAATAACACTATGTGTCAGCACATAAATAAAAAGGAGGTTTAGTTCACAATATAGCTGTATTGGGTTAAGCTCACCTGCCCAGCGTTAAGGCACCTCCTGTAGGTGAGTCCCTATCCATTTGCTATATGTGTACACAGGAGGTCTCTGTTAAGACACTACCTGCATTTGAATAGCCTGCAGCGGCCATGTTTGGGAAGTGGTCATAACCTGAAACGTCGGAAAAAACTTACCAGTGTCATGAGTATCATTCTTCGGAGTCTCTGGGTACCCTCTCATCAAGCATTGATTATTACCCGAGCAAGTCTCGCAGAGGATAAGCACCGGAGCAACTATATTGAATCTTTACTGCAAGTGAGTGCCAGCTTATGGACATTGCTTATATATATATGAGC
>WWET01001883.1:152898-189654 GCA_011038615.1 Limnodynastes dumerilii | reverse complement strand
TGTTTACATGCTGTTGCCAGGCAACAGCCTCATGCCGTCTCCTGGCTCTCCTGCGCACCCTGCAGTCTGAAAGTGCAGGGGTGTCACAAAGACAACACTGCATGTCAGTTACGGTATATCTGTTGGCTATTTACAACTTTGTTCAATCGTTTCCAACTTGCTATTTAGATCATAAGTCTAATGCAAAAATGTAGAGGGGAATCAGCGCATCAAACCCTTTGCTGCTAGGGATAACCTCCAGGAGATGTCCCAATCCCCCAAGAAAACAGAGAAATAACAATAAATAGTAGGTTAACAACAGCTGGCTTACATATACTGCATGCAGTCATCAATGTTCTTACAGCACATGCGCTAACCAGTATGACCGATGCTGCGTTCCGATGTGTAAGGCGATCTCCATGGCCAGGACACATAACGCTTTTTGATTGTAAAGCACTATTGACATTGACAGCCCACATTATGGTGTTGGTTGTGTGATTGTCGGCATTGCGATCATAATAGGTAGAAATGAAGGCCCAACATGAGTGATCTTCTGCTAATTCCCATCAGTTCTTGCAGCCAGATATAAAAGAACACATCATTTCCTCTACTGAAAAGGAACTGACCACAAGAACAGGGATTCCTAGGGATAAGCCTGCTCAGTGTCACGAGTAGCAGCAGCTATTTCATTAGGAAGTAGTAACTTTTGTTATGTACATGTTATTGTAGATCAGTCATATGTTTGATGTTGAAATACTTGCTTCAATGGCATAAAACAGTTATTGTTCCTCCGGCTGCAATAAGAAACATATCTCTTTACTTCTGTTTCAAAAGAAAATCATTTATCACAGCCTTAACTAGTATCACACAGAGAAACACAGATTTCTACTGACAACTTCCATAGCAATTGTAATTGAGTTTACTGTTGTACAACCATTATCTATATTAAAAGATTTGTCTGCAGTTTGTGCCTTTATTCATTGGTGTGTATAGTACACTGTAAATAAATTCCTCCACAGATGCAGGTTTGGCAGCTGCCTTCTGCCCCCTTCCTCCTAGCCGCATAGAAGCACCTGCGGTAGTATGCCACTGCACTTCCCTATGTAGAAACATCAAGATGGTGGTTTTAAACCTTCATCATCAATGGCTTTGCTTTAGTAAATTTGAGGCAGATCCAGAATTAAGCTAACCATACAAATCAGCATGATTATGATAGTGTGAGGTGTGGAGTCATTTGTTGAAGGGGCAACAAAACAGTCCGAAAAACCCAAATAATTTGATTGTTTGTGCTACATAAGCAATCCGATCACTACTGAGCAAATCCTGTTAGGGGTGGCAAAGGACAGACAAATCACCTCACTTATTGGCCTGTGTCTGACCATTAGTGGACGCCCTCAGCCACCACAGAGTTATATTGTTCAACATTAACATTGCATAGTGTGTGGTTCATTTTTAAATTCTAATTTCTTAACTCTAATCCTTATACTTTAATGGATAAACATACAGTCTATTTTGCTTTCCTTTGTATATTTTATTTATGCATATATTAAATTGTATTTTATTCAAAATATTTTTGAATTCCAAATAGGTTCAACAAATTAATAAATTATGCACAGCTTATTGCACAAGCTGCACATGTTAAAATGTTTTGTGGTATGGTATTTAAAATGCAAATACAATGGTGTGATTATGTGAAGCGGTCATCTTTTTTGAGCTTATATTACAAGTGTGTGGTTCAGATTATAAGAAATTTGACAGAACTTTATTTTAGGGGCAAACCGAGACATCTGAATGGCAGGCAAAAGGACAAAATATTGTACCTCTTAAGTTTTGGATAGCGTATAAAGCTCCTTATGTGATCTCAGCAGCCATTTTGTCATAGTCAGCACTGTCTCCTGCCAATACTTTGGCTAGCAAAAGCATTTCAAGTGGTTTTGCAAAGGTTTGGAGGGGGCTTTGGAAAATACTGCTGGATAAAAATATATTTACAGACTCTTGTGAAGTTATCATACCCTTTTGATGGCAGTGCTCTTCTTCCCTATTATATGAGGTATAGGCCTTCAGGATAGCCAGGTCACAGGGCTGTTTGACCCATAAATATGACTCTGATTGCAGTTCATTGCAGTTGATTGTTAATTGTCTCCATCCCCTATAACTGAGATGGTTCCAGACCAGTGCATCATCACATACCCTCCAACATTTTTTTATGGAAAATCGGTACACCTGGGGGGGCTTGTCTGTGAAGAAGACATGGCTTGTCCCATGGAGGGGTGTGACTTTAATATGCTGTTATTTGCATGTATGATAAGGTGTAAAATCTCACTTTGGGCCTGATCCGGAGCTACACTGGCCTGCTGGGCGTAAGTACGGCCAGGGTAGCTCTGGAGGACCCCCCCCAACATTTTCCCTGTTGTCGGAGTAATTACCCACTGTTATGCCGGCTGAAGGCTACCTTAATTTCAGCCAGCATTTTAGTAGGTAATTACGCCGGCCACAGGGTCGCAACTGTCCTAAGCCATCCTCCCTACCTCATTTACTTACCTCCGCCTTCCTTCCGTAACGGTTGCGTAATTACGGCGAGGAACGCCCCCCTCGCCATAACTAAACAACAGTTGGGGGCATCTGCCGTTCTTACGCATACGGCCGCCGTGACTAGTAGGTAGAAGTAGGTCTGGATCAGCGCCTTTGTCACTTTATCAGAGCTGCAGGAGTTTGTCCCCACATCACTGCTCTAGTGATCAGGGACCGGATTCACAGATGCGTGTGTATAAAATACGCTCCCCTCGCTCGAATGGATTTTCGGTGACTTACACGTCCATAGGGCAACCTTAACTCTACATGTGTAGTTATGTGCGTTATTTCCTTACGAAAGTGCGTACATTAGTAACCGCACCCTCAAAAAGCCATTTAAATGCCCCCCCCCCGTCCACTTTCACGTAACTTCACACGGAAGGCAACCACGCCCCTCCATACATATGCCACTAAGTGCAATTCAGAAATCCTTGCCTAATGGACTTCCGTGCCTAAATCCTACGTAACTGAAATGGAAAAAGTTACTTTGCATGCGCAGTTACTCCGAACCTAAAAATATACACGCAAAAACAAGCAAAATCGTATCTGTGGATCCGGTCCCAGATGCTGCAGGACTGGAAGGTGAGTATAGAAGGGAGAGAACTGCTGGGTTAGAATTTTAGCCGGTACAGACCATTATAAAAAGGTACTGTACCTGCTATATAGGTACAGTTAGAGGGTATGTCATCATTGCTAAGTGTATTGGCCATCATTCTTTAAAGTGAATTATCTGTCTGATTTGCTTATAGCCAGCAACATCAATTCTGGGATTGCAGACCACAATATTCCTAGTGGAGCTTGGGGCTGCTTTTCAATCAATCATTCTCCAATACGAAAATAAATGGATATCAACCCACTTACACTTTTTGCGTGCGTAAATTTACAGACGTTATTAAATCTGAACACGGTCCATAATACCTTTTCTTTGTGTCTGGGGTAATTTTCCAATATTAACTCTGAAAGTACTATCTAAAGCAATATGAATTTTAGGCTTCCAGTTTACAACAATATTGCTGGTGCTATAAAAATTTACACTCAGTCATTCTGCCATCTGCCAGTATATTTAAATCAATCTTCTTCTGTTGAATAATATAGCATACAATGTATAGTATTTACACTGATTCAGCTTTGAAGGTGTCTGTTTAAAAGCATTAGCCAGCAACATAATTTCTTGGCACGCAACTCACAAAAATATTCATACTGCTGTTTGGTGCTATTGCAATAAATCAATAATAAATAATCCCACCACAATCTCGTTTCATTAATTTCTATTTAATAATATTGGTCAACATCCAAACTTTTGCTGAATGTCTTTTATCTCAATTGTATTGTTTATACATGTGAGTACCTGCTACTCGACTGGAACAGAATGCAATCCAGAATTAAAGGCAATGTTGCTTCCAACAGAAAGGATGGGTTCAATTTGCAAAAAATAAGCTTTATTGTATAACACATACTTTGTGTAGAATGATTATAGGGAGACAGAAGTCATATAACTAATATAAACAGAATGGATGGGATGTTGGATCAATAAATCATCTTTATCTCTCTCTCTCTCTCTCTCTCTCTCTCTCTCTCGTCTTTGGTTACAGCCATGTAGCACAGTGCATTGTTATTTTAACAAAGAGTTGTTTGATTATATTGGAGTGTTGAGACAATGACTGTGTTGTAATTTATCTGTCTATTCAATGCTTGGTACCAGGATTATATGGAAAGAGAAAACACACCATCAGATTTCCCTTCTGTGTGCTAGTGATTATAATTGTAGATGTCGCTGAAGTGCTTGGTGAATATTATCATTCTTATCATTTGTCATTTTTGACATAATAAAATAATTTTGCTATAGTGAGGGATTTTTCTATACAATAATTGAAAATTTGATTAACAAGCTTAATACAATGAAATAATAACATCTTATTAATTCATAATATTGAATTGTCTCCTAAAAGAATATATATAATTTTTAGATATCTACAAATTACAGTTTTATATAATCAGACGGTAATATATTAGTATATTAGGATTGTAAATCCATCCGTGCATATTTACATTTTTTTGTCATTTGTATTTTGTGAAAGTGAGAATTAGATTTTGTACTTTCTAGGGTGCTTTGTGTTTTTGCACATACTGGGGCTGATTCAGAGATGCGATTGCGAAAAGATCGCAAATATATCAGGCCCTCTGCTTTTAAAGTTATTTAAAGCAGAGTAGGGTTGTGAAAGGTAGTGGAACAAAGAATTGCTCTGACTGTGTGCAAGACTTTAGGAAAGCATTTTGCACAAGCAGCGCATTTCTTGGGAACATTTCTGGTGACGGGATGAGGTGGGATACAGACTTCTTTTAAAGTAATTGGTCAGGGAAGAATATAGCACAATGAGGGCATGCTAAGTACCTTCTACTATCCAGACTTATGCACCATCCTCATTTTAAGATTCTGAGTGAGCACAGTGCAGGGGTTTTAAGATTGGATCCAGCCGAGATTTGGTCTTATATTATGACACGGTGCAACAAACCTAAATAGTGGAAGAATAGTAAATGTTAAAACACATAGCTCAATGCTCAGAGATTTTACAATGGATTTTTGGTCTTTTTTTATTGTCCAGTTGATTTTTCATAGATTTGTCTAATAAAGATGTTTTATGGGGATCAGAACTGATGTAGTAGTTATGTATCATATTTCCTTTATTATTTAAACTAAAGAGCAATCAACTTCATATTGAAGTAGTGCAGATATATGAGTGTTCTCAGACTTGTGATACCCTTCCTCTAAACCTTTGTAATATTACTATATTCCTATACTCTCACAATATAATCTTCAAACATTTCATATGTGACCTAAAATGCCACATGCTGCTGCCACCGTAAAAGTGACTACTTTTAGCACCTCTCTCTTCTTTGTGTAGATTGTGAGGTTTGGAAGAAATATCTGGCCTGATCTGTCAAAAGTTATGTTACTGTTTTTTTGTATCCTTCAGAGTTTGTCATTTCCATTCTTGAAAAGATGCAAGCACAAGAGATCTTAAGGAGCTTGAGGCTACCGGAGTTTGATGACTTCAACAGATTCTTCCATAGCGTGCCAGCAGCCACGTTTGTAGGATTAGGTGCCTTTGCTGCAGTCATTGCATACTGGCTGGCCAGTCGACCCAAAGCTGTCAAACCACCATGCAACCTCCTAATGCAGTCAGAAGAACTTGAGGTAAAAAATGCTATTCATTTTTGGTGTTTACAGTATTAATGAACCTGATTCACATTTAAGAAGCTGCTGCTATTTGCATGTGTATTTTTAGGGACGGCTTAACTGCGCATGCATGCATAGTAACATTATGTAGGCAATCTATGTAGAATTTAGGTATGTAGATCCCTTAAAAGCGATTAACAAAGTCGTTCATAATGAGATAAGTAAGAAAGGGGTGTGCCAGGCCAAGTTAAGAAGAAAGTTAAGAAAAATGGCTGGGGGGGGGCATTTAAATAGGGCAGAAAGGGCACGGTTGCTGATTAAGTGCGTAATTTAGCAATTTAGGAAGAGACATAAACACAGGAGTATAAGGTTGCCTTTGGCCTTCTTAAATCGATTAAGAACATCAAAAATGAGGGTGTGTCAAGGGAGTTGCCATGCATATAATTGTGAACTTATTAGTTCTTATCTTCCTCTTCACTGTGAATCACTATTATATCTAGTGAATGAATCATCTCTCATCAGTTCTCCTCCTTGACGTTCGGTTATGGGTAATGGGGTAGATCCAAAACTACGTCCGTCTTCCACAGACGGCCGTAATTCAATGAACAATAGCTACTGCGCATGCGTAGTAGCTATTGTACGTAATCTGCGTATCGTTTCGATACGTAGATTGCGTATATGTGGTCTTTTAGACCTGCTCCGGGGGTCGATTGCTATACCTTGTCGAGGAATAATCAATCGATATCCCGGCCAGTTCGGAAATGCCTGGGAGCAAACGGCCCTATCGAAAACGGCCGCTTACAACGGGGACCCACCCTTGTTTTTTGGGCATGTGGGAGGAAACTGGAGCCACCCAGATGAAATCCACACAGACACTGGGCCGGTTTAGACCGCATATACGCAATCTACGTATCGAAACGATACGCAGATTACGTACAATATCTACTATGCATGCGCAGTAGCTATTCTTCATTGAATTACGGCCGTCTGTGGAAGATGGGCGTAGTTCTGGATCCGGCCCAATACCTATAATATTGCTTGAGTGACATGTTACAAAATTGAATGCTAGAAAGAGAAGTGTTAACTATGTGCCAAGCTTCTTTCTCTCTCTCAAGCATTTTTTTCTGCCCTCTGTAGGGTGGCAATGGTGCCCGTCATTCTGTGTTAGGTGACGGCCCACGACTGCTCACACACTACTATGACGATGCCAGGACAATGTATGAAGTGTTCCAGAGGGGGTTGCACATATCCGGTAAGAAAGGACACACTTTATTATAAATCAGATTTTGTGTGAAAAGTTAGTTATTTTTTAGTTAATATATTCAAAGTAACTGGGAAAGTTTATTGATGAGAAGAGAATATCCCCAGCAATATATTAACTCATTAATCTGAATATCTAGCTGTATGGTGTCTCTGAAAATAGAAAATTGCTATTGGGAACAAATACCTATTTCCCCATTTACAATAGTATTTTCCCATAGGCTGTGGCGATTGTGGTGGGTAGATTAGGTTGCGGCAGGTATAAGGTTAGGGCTTAAGGGGAAAGTTAGGCTTAGACTGTGGAGCATAGGGGGTTAGGATTAGACTATGGGACATGAAGGGTTAGGGTTCAAGAAAGGAAAGGTTAGGGTTAGGCTATGGAAAATTGAAAAATGGAGGGTTAGGGTTAGGAAAGGATGAAGGTTAGTGTTAGGTAAAAACACTTACCTGTCATTGGATGACTGCAGAAGTTGCAACACCGCTGCTTTCTCGAATGGACTCCATTCAGTTGTTTTTTTTTGGGCGACAGACCATTGTACCCCATCCAAGATCAACTGGCCTTTCTGTCAGAAGCTGTCATTTGTCTAAAGGTTTGATAGAGCAGATTGCATTCTGATCCACTAACACAAGGGGAATATCAAAAGTCTAAAACCAGTACACAATGTTTATTTATTAATAAATATGATTGTTGTGATACTTCTAGAGATATCACATAGGTAATGTAATGTGATTGCAGCTGATTCATTAAACCAAAAGAGAAAATGATACAATAGCTTCCTTTGTGTGTGTATGCATATGTGTGTGTGTGTGTGTGTGTATGTATGCGTGTGTGTGTGTGTGTGTATGTGTGTGTATGCATGTATGTGTGTGTGTATGTATGTGTATGCATGTATATGTTTGTGTGTGTGTATGCATGTATGTATGTATGTATGTATGTATGTATGTGTGTGTGTGTATGCATGTGTACGTGTGTGTGTGTGTGTATGCATGTATATGTTTGTGTGTGTGGGTGTGTATGCATGTGTGTGTGTGTGTGTGTGTGTGTGTGTGTGTGTAAATTGAACTTAGTGTAATTACACTTTACTTCCCTACGCTTTGTATGTACTCAGTAAAAACATTTACAGGCTTCAAGCTGCTTATCCAAGCAAATTAAATTAACCTTCCCTACAGCTGATTTTCCCAGTTGACCTATATTATAACTTCGTCCAGTAAATGAAATTTTGATGAATTACAGAAAAGCATGGAGTCTCTGAGAGTCTAAAGCACAGATTTCACAGACAGAAGATGTCATAATGACAGCAAACGATATTCTGTTTATTATAGTTACATTTATATTTAAATCATGTTATACATATGTAATCAGGGGTGCCATCATCACAAACGGGCCCAGGGCCCAGCCGTGGGGCCCCGGCCCCTATGTGACGTCATGTGGCGTCTGCTGGGCCGGTGCCCTGTGCACCTGCCCGGCAGACACGCTTTAGCAGCGGGCCGGTGCGCAGGGAAGACTTTCCCTGCTCATTGTCCGGTTACTGACAAGCTCTGAGCAGCAAGTATCGGCGGTAGGATACCACCAATACCTGCTGCTACAGAGCTAGGTAAGTATCGGCGGGTCCTCATCAGGTCCGGGCCCAGGACAGTAGTTCCGACTGTCCCCCCCCCTGATGGTGGCCCTGTATATAATTAATATGAAGCATGAGTAATTTGCAAAATGGCATAATACAAGATGGTATTAAAGCGCTCCATATTAAACTTTGGGGCTGATCCATAAGTGAACATACCTGATGCCTATCTCTGCGTTATTCTGCACTGTACATGCTCAGAAACCATGGGCATGCATTTGCATGTAACTGTGGGCTCTATTTACTACATGGTTGCCTACTTTTGCAAATGAATATCAGGGAGATTGTGAGAACACTATCAAGGCTCTGCACCAAAGGGGTGTGTCCTGTACCACCAAAGAGGTGTGTCCTGTCAATGGCTCCACCCATAGGTGTATAGCACTGCCAGGAAAACTATTTTACAATAAAAATGGCAGTATCAGTATTTATTGATTATTAAATTGTCAGTGAATACTTTAGTACTTTCATTTAGTCTTTCATTACATCTTGGCCTCCATTAAATTGCCCATCTCCATAGACCTCAATGGATGAAATTAGAATCAGGGAGATTACCAAACACTTCAGGGAGTCAGGGAGATTACCCAATCTTCAGGGAGTCTCCCTGATATTCAGGGAGAGTTGGCAACTATGATTTACTATCATTAGCGCATTGAGCGCTAATAATAGCAACTAGGCTCGCTGCGCCTAGCGGGACCACTAAGAGTATTTATTAATACTTATCCCTCTGGCAAGGTCCCACGAAGGTCAGCGAGCCTTTCGCTGACATCGTTTGGCTATGGAGTCCTTTTGGGACTTTGAAAATGTCAAATCTCAAAAGGCAAAATCACCGCGCATGCGCCAGTAAACAGAGACAGACGCACGCCCGGTCAGGTAAGTTTTGTATTTTTTTGTGTTTTTTTTTTATTGAATAGGTTTATTATATACAATTTTATTAAAACTAGTTAATATACTAGATCCCTTTCCTCCTCGGTAGATTCTAATGTAATGCCATTAAGGAAATATTGAGCGTTTGGGTTTTTATGTCCTAAGTGCATGATTTTGCATTTTTTGGCATTAAACTGCAGTTGCCACAGTCTTGACCATTCCTCCAGTCTACCTAGATCATCCCTCATTTTCTGTAACCCATCTGGCGTGTCTACCCGGTTACATATCTTGGTGTGATCTGCAAAAAGGCATATTTTCCCCTCAATACCACAGGCAATATCACCTATAAAGATATTAAATAGCACTGGTCCAAGTACAGAACCCTGGGGTACTCCACTGGTTACTTTACCATCCCCAGAAGAGATTCCATTTACTACAACCCTTTGTTGTCTATCCTGTAACCAAGATTGTATCCATGCAACTAGCTGAAATTAATGTAAACTTCCTTGATCCTGTGGTGGTCAAGAGACCAAATTAATTAAACACAAGGGGGAAGATCCAAACCCCCATGCGCTTTACGTGCGTGTGAAGGTCCATAGGCCTCTAAGTACCCTATAGAGTTGCAACTTTCTAATCAACAATAAATAATGAATTAATAAATTAATTAAAACTAAAATAATTCTAAGATACAAAATCATATAAAATCATGTAAACCAAAAACTTAATTGATTGCCTATCACAATTGGTGTATAACAGCTATCTCAATTAGTGTTGGTGCCCGTTTTTTTTTACTATTTTTAGATTCAATACGATGTGTTAATTTTAATGAATTCCTTCTACATATTATACTCTAATTAGGGTTGCGACTTTATTGTTTACTGTTGTTGTTTGTTTGTATCACCTATACATAATGTGCTGCTGTTGTCTACTACTTTGTCCTCTGGCAGCTGTAACTCTTAGGGCCATATTCAGAGAACCATATTTGTGAGAAGTTCCATGCGTATTTTCACGATCCAATGAACTGCGCATGTGTAGTAACTAACTTTACGCAATCTACGTTGATTTTACACACAGAAGTCCATTAGGCACGGACTTGTGAATCGCACGTGGGAAGCTCCGGTACGAAGGGGCGGGCATGTTTATAATCCGTCCGGAGATACGTGTAAGTGGGTGGGGGGGGGGGCAATTAAATGACCATTTGAGGGTGCAGTGAGGGCGCGGTTAGTTAGATACGCACGTAAGGAGGCATTATACACCTGGAAATGCACACTTAAAGATAAAGGTGGTCGAGGCACTCGCAAGTCACCGTCAGCTTGTCCGTGTGAAGGGGAGTGTCATGGGTGTTGCCTTGCAACTTCAGTGCGTATATTTGCGTACTTTAAAGAAACGGATCTCTGAATACGGCCCAGCATCTCCTGCAGATTATAGAGCTTCCGTTACTTTATTACTGCTGTACTTGATAATAATTATGGATTCAGACTACCAGACAGATGGGGAAACTGCGTTTAGTTAATTTGGAAAGCCAAATGATCAAACTATCGGACCCTAGTTTTTCTGGACAAATTATTGGGCATTTTGGAAATCCACCATGCCCAAATACTAGACCAGTAATTGGTCCAAACCTTCGATAATTAGATGATCGGACCAATTATCGCTCTAGTGTACTCAGGTGTCTGACGGTACCTATTTTCATAGAATAAATGCACTTTTAATGTATGCATTGTGGAAAGTTATACATAATATTTTTCTCTCTAAAGTGTTTCCAGTTTCTGACTTACTGAACATTGTCCTTTGAAATATATGTCAATTTTTATTTATCTCTCTAGAAAATGGCCCTTGTCTTGGATCCAGGAAACCCAACCAGCCTTATGAATGGCTAACATATAAGGAGGTACAGTAAGACTCAGTTCTTTCTGCTTAAGTCATTATTTAGACCCTGTCTACCTTGTTTATTATTATTGTCACACCTGTTACCTAATCTGTATTATTATTATTATTATTATTATTATTATTATTGTTATTATTATTATTATAACACATATATGAAACTGTTAACACCTGTAAGTGATTTATTGGTAAATTTAGTATGCTTAAAGAAACTCGCAACACCCATCATTCATCTTAACATGACATAACCCCAATTATTACTATTAGAATTTCTGCTAAAGATATACAGTAGTAAAAGCCAATTAGCTTTCAAAAACAACACTTACTACTCTATATGCCTGAAGTTTAATTCTGCCTGTCAGTTTAGGGGTTAAACGTTTGCAAGGACACCTGCAGATGTTCTCCTGCTATACCTAATTAGCCAAGTTAACACTCAACAGTCTTTTTAATTACCCAACAAAGGAAAACATTGAAAATCACAATTTGCTTTGGAGTCTATTAATTTGCAACTATACAACTGTGAATATCAGCACTGTTTTTTTTATCTGTTTTTTTTTAAATGAAAAATAATTGTCTACTTTATTGTCAATTATGGTATAAAAAATAGAGAGCAGGAATTACAAATAGGGGTTTTCATTAGTGTGGGAAAGAATTGGTTTTATATTGTACACATGACTTAACGGAATATATCTTTTAGTGATGGGCAAACTGTTCATTGTGCAGAGCCACACAGAGGATAGAAGGAGAGCACCAGGCTCCTCTGGCCTCCACCATACTGCATGTATAGATTGCTTGGAATTTTTATACCATTTCATAGTTATCAACTTTTTCTTTCTCCCTTCCTGGAGATCTTGGTAGAGAGAAAGAGACAGCAAAATGGGGGTGGGCTTGACACGATTTATACAAGTCGCTATGAAGTCCCAACCCCGGCCCGGCAATGTTGCAATCCAAAGTGTTTCTAAGCGTTGGAAGCCGCCCTTCCTTAGTAACGCTTTGTATTGTACCATTGAAAAGAAGGGAGGGCAGGACCTGAGGCTTGATTTGCATTAAACCACAGTCTTAAACCCAAATACAGTAAGATTTTTCTGCTGTCCTGGGTTTCCAGGAACAATATCCACATTTCTTGAGTCTCACGGACATTCTGGGAGAGCTGACAGCTATGTAATACATGCATTTAAAAATTGTGAATAAATATTTTATTAAATTACTCAAATTATTTACTATTTTAGTTATCCTGAGAAAAATACATTAATTTAACTTTGTTAAATTGGGCTCTATACTTTAGAACCTTAATATGAGAGTTAATTTTAGCACAGTTAAGAATAAAAAAAATGAAAGTGTGAAATGAAAATGAAATGCAGCTCAATAGGGCTATGACCATTTCATAGAAACATAGAAAGTGATGGCAGATAAGAGCCACATGGCCCATCTAGTCTGCCCAGTTGTTTATTTAAAACTATACTGACCCTAGACCCTATTTACCCTCAATTTAGATTAAGATTTAGGATATCCTTTATTTATCCCAAGCATGTTTAAACCGTTCTAATGTTTTAGCCTCAACCACCTCAGATAGGAGTCTATTCCACTTATCTATCACCCTTTCAGTGAAGTAAGTTTTCCACACATTTCCTCTGAATCTACCACCATTCACTTTATATTCATGCCCTCGTGTTCTATTACACCTCTTCCGTCGAAAAATGCCACCCTCCTCTAGCCATTCACAACCCTTGATATATTTGAAAGCTGCTATCATATGTCCCCTCTCCCTTCTCTGTTCCAAGCTATACATGTTTAGTTCCTCTAGCCTTTCTTGACACAGGCCATGAACCATTTTAGTTGCTCTTCTTTGCGCTGTTCCTATTGAAACATTTGTAAATGTGTGCAGCTGAAGAATGATGGCAGTGTGCTAGGGCACTTTTATTCTCCTTTATTCCAGTTAGAAAATATGTTTGCGGCCCTTTAAGGCAGATTAGAACAAATTAACATTCATTTAATACCCTGATGAGATTGAAAAAAAGAACAGTCTCCTGGCACAATGCGTAAAGTGTGATTTATTCATGTTTCAGGTCCAATCTCTTGCTTCAGACACTTTCTGTTCCATTTCCTCACTTCGCTGACACCATTAGAATGATATAATATTAGTCTGTATATAAGCAACATTTTAAGAAGCTTGTAGCGGATGAGCTATTAATGCCACTTCAGTCACTTGTAAATAACCCTGCATATATTGGTGTCCTGCAATCTATTAATGATACCGTTTTAATGGTTTTTACACGTTAAAGTAATTCGCATTAGGTCTTGTGATTGATTTAATTAATGAAGTGTTCCTATTCCTGTCTTTACAATATATTACAAGGCAGACTATGAACATTAATATCTTCTATGTGCTTGTAAATATTCTTGATAGAAATGCCAATACATGCTAGACCACCCACTACTCATCTCTGCATGTAAAGATAAACACAGAGTCTTTTTCCTTAATGCACTTTCTCATTCATCTCCTCTCCCGCTGTTCTCTGTAATATTTCATCTGTTTTCTCCAAATACTGACACCTCTGAAAAGAGAGACCTTTGGATTTGGTTGTCTAAGTCAATTTTGAGTCTGGAAACGTTTACCTAATATCGATTTGTCTGATGTAGCCAAGGAGTGATCCCTGGCCCCTAATCCTTGCATTGTTTTGGTCATTTGTATTCTGCAGTCATGATTATGTCAGGTTAGTGGTGAGGTGTCCGGATGAGCTACTTTGTGTATTTATCTCACCAGACAGTAAATGTAGAAATACACAATAATTTGGACCACTTTGAGGAAGGGACAGTCCCAAAAATGCCTTAGGCCAGTGTCATATCTTTAGATCTCAAACCCTCCACTCTAGCCTCCAGCTATTACCTAGGGCGTCTCTTGATCGGCTACCCGGTTTTGCTATGTCTTTCAGGACTTTATTATTGCAGACTGGTATGGACTTTATAAATTCAGTTTAGATGTTTTAATTTACTTTATTTGCCTTGTGTGTTTAGTTTTATATTATAAACATTACATTTTATTTACATTTTTTTTATCTTGTGACTCAAACCATTTCAACGATATGGACCCTTTTTAGGTCTTACCACTCCAGAATTGGACCACACACAGTTTCATTTCCATCTCAAAGTAAGCTTTTATATGTGAAACTCCATATGTTGGGACTATCATTAGTATTGCTCTTTTATACACTTGTGCTGATTTATTTCATATTTTGATTGACGATGGTTTATTTGTACACTACAGAGCAGAGCTTCTTGTTCACTTCCAGTTCATATATATCCAGTTGTTGGAGTAGTTCTAGTGCCCAAAACAATGACCTACAAATATATAATGTACACAACACATGTAATGCAGAAAAAGGAATTTAGTAATAATGTATTATTTTGATGTTTTTTAAAATTATATTTAAAAATAAAGGAATCATTTGATAATAATTTATTCAACACAATAACAAAGCACTTCAAGCACTTGGTGGCTTAGCATGGCTCTTACGGATAGATATTACTTATTTTTTACTGGCGAATATAAATGTACTTGAGTTCTCTTTTGAAATGTTAATTACTTTTGAATGAGTTTATAAGCATTGCGTTGGGTTATGTGTTGCTGGAAGGTCATGATTGGACTTTATCTGACTAAAGCAGCCTGGATATAAGATTTGCAAAGTACAGCAAGATAACTGAATCAACAAAGTGAGGAAATTGAGGATAAAGGGGAAGGATCTGTCAGTAGGGCAGTTTAGGACTCATTCATATAAGTTTATCTTTTTATGCCCTTATAGCAGGCAGTGGCATAAATACTGTGCAGAGGTACACAGCTTTAAGGTCATAAGTTTGATTCCTGGACTAGGCATTATGGTCCGGATTCACAGTTACGTAGTTTTCTTCTTACGTACGTTGTTTTAAGAATTGCGATAATACGCCTGTGTAGTAGCTTATTTATGCTATCTACGTACCATTTCTGTATGTAGATTGCGTAAGCGCGGTCTTTAAACCAACGTACGTAAGAAGCTGTCCCAGGCCCAGAGCTGATGAGGTCCACCATCAATAACGGGCCAATACGCAGGATAGAATTCCCCTGCACACTGACCGATGTGATGTCACCAATATAACATAACATTTGACTTCATGTAAGAGCTTAGTGAGTTATAATACTACTCATATAGAAGAAAATACATTATGCCTATTAGATTATATCTGATATCCACATTTAATTTCTCTCTTTATATGTCATTAGAAAATAATTTTATAACAGCACCTTTATATTCACTTTTATACATCCAATACTACATTTTTCTTGCCTTCTTTGATATGTAATGGTTTAACACTGTGGCCCAGATTCACATGAGATCAGGGAAATAATTATTTAGAATAACACATACTTGTGTCTTTTCCCAGTTTAACTGCAGCTTAATTATAAAGCAGCCTAGTAGTTGTGTGCTATAATCTATATGAATGTCCGGTAAACTCACGAAATTCGGGCAGTTCTCCTGGTATCCCGGGAGAGCTTGCAAATCTCCCGCAAGTGACTTGAGGCTCATGGTTTCATGAAAACCAGGGCCTAAAGTCCTGCTCCCCGCCTAGCAACACTAGTATACTAGTGTAGCTAGGGACAGGGAGGAACTTGATGACGCAATTTGCTCAAATCACACCATTAAGCCCCGTCCCCCTGCATGCATCTCTAGCTGCCCTCCGGGATCTCCTGGAGGGAAGCTAGCAAAAGTTGGCAGCCCTGATCTAAATATTTATCTTGCTTGCATAAATTGTAATTAAATTTAGTGTATCAAACAATATAGACATCTTGGACCTGTTTCACAGGTCCGAAGGTGATAACTTAAAGCTCCCTCCTACGCCACCTGCCCCTTATTTTACAAACCTAGATCTTCCCTAGCTTCCCATGGATCCTACCCTGCCCTCCCCGGGATCCTTTACATACCTCCCCCACCCACTCTTCTTAAAAAACTCCCCGAGGCTGCCTAGGCACGCCTCTTTCTACCTAACCAACTATGTGCGCACAGTCAATCAATATACCTAAGTGGTACGTAGATTCCGTAAATTACCTACCACGCACCTAAGCCGGAGCTTCTTAGGTGTGAATACGATCCCTTATTCCTAGGAAAGTCTCATAGTAAAAAAATAAAAAATAAATCTGGATCCGTCATATTAGGATATCTGTAAGATTTCTAATTGTCCGTATTGATAACTGTTTTCATTTTGATTTTGCTGTCAATGGACATATTCACTTATGTGAAAAGTCTCATGCAAGGTGCAGTATCTATAACAAAGTGTTTGTCCTGAATGATTTGCAGGTATCAGACAGAGCGGAGTGGTTAGGATCAGGATTACTACACCAGGGGTGCAAGGCGTCATCTGATCAGTTTATTGGGGTTTTTGCACAGAATCGTCCAGAGGTAATACACACTTTTCTGTCTTTTCTGGACATTTGTTATGTCAGTAAAAGTGGGCTGGAATAATATGTGTTTTGTCTGTTTACAGTGGATCATCTCGGAGCTTGCTTGCTATACATACTCGATGGTGGTCATTCCTTTGTATGACACCTTGGGCCATGGTGCAATCCGCTATATCATTAATACTGGTAAGAACATAATTCTCCTATATATAATATAGCAGACACAGGCCCTATTATATATTTCTTTAAATAAAGTTGCCTGTTTCATTACTGCTAAAGTTCGTAGTATGAAATGAAATGTGTTGTGTACATTGAAGTATGTCTTTCAAGCACAGGCAACCTGCAGTACTCCAGGTGTTAGCAAACTACGACTCCCAGCATGGTCCAACAACTTAGCCCTTGATTATACCTGGAATAGCATAATGGGACTTGTAGTTTCACAACACCTGAAGTACCCATGTGACACTTCCCTAATAAATACTGATTCAAAATGATGTAAATATAAATCGTTTTTGAGAAATCTGATTTATGCTCACAATAATGTGTTTTTTTTCTTCCAAGCTGATATATCAACAGTAATATGTGACAAACCAGAGAAAGCTAAAGTCCTCTTGGAACATGTTGAAAAAGGAGAAACCCCAGGTCTCAGGTCCATTGTTACCATAGACCCAGTGGACCAGCAGCTGGTGGAAAGAGGAAGAAATTGCTCTGTGCGTATTCAGACTATGCAGGAGCTGGAGGTAATACTTTATTATAATCATAATTTATAATTACAGGGGCAACAGGAGCGTTAGGCTCTGGAGCAAGTAATGCACCATTCATTTGATCATACCACAAAAGGTAGAGCCACTGTCCGTCTCATATGTTGCCCCCCTACACTTCCACACCTATTAGTGGCCAGATTTACTAAGCTGCGGGTATGGCAAGGTGGAGATGTTGCCTATAGCAACCAATCAGATTCTAACTGACATTCTCTAGTATGTTATAGTTAAATGAGTTCTAAAATGTGATTGGTTGCTAGGGGCAACATCTCCTCTTTTGCAAACTCGCAGCTTAGTAAATCTGGCCCCAGGAGTGAGCATGCTTTCAGCAACAATACAACAGATTTTACAACTAACATACTTATAACCTGTGGGTTGCTTAACAAGCAGCTTATATTTGCAAGGGGAATGCAGATGGATAAGAACAATAGCTACCATAGCAACATAGCAATGGAAAATCTCTCTAATTAATGTGGGTTGTTAACTGCTTTCTGCTTCATAGCCATGTGCACACACACTCTTCACACCTAACTATGCTCATGAGTTAAAGCAAATTTGCACCCTGGTCAATTTGTAACACATGGGAGCCGTATATATGATGATGGGCCAGAATGATCCAGAATGAAGTAAGTCAGGGGACTTACGCAAGTCTCTACACAAGTAACATTGGCACATGCGCACACCAGATGTTACGCTAATGTAACTTCTAACATACGGAACTCGGTTATGGTAGGGTTCTGGACACATAAGCAATACAGGTTACAGGGGCGTGCACTTCCCTTTTCCATGCAAACTTTTAGCCCCCTGCGCATATGAAAAGCGTGCAGGGTCTGGATCCAGCCCAATACTAAGAGCAACTCTAAACTGGCACACAAAAAAATCTATTTAGAATTTTTTATTTGCTAAAAAAAAAATATATATATGGCTGTATTTTCATTGCATTGAGATATTTTGCACAGCCAGGATGTTATCTGCATAGAAACAAAATGAATTATTTTGCTCCTTGGTTTTGGATGTATTCAAATGTGTATCAGACCCCTGGTGAGCGTGTCTAAAATTCTATCATATATATTAGATCTGTGTGTGATCCAATCAAAATAATAAGCACTAAAGGCAATGGAAGGGCACAGCGAGTAGAAGGAGGTGCAAGGACATTGTGATGCTCTTAAGAAGATGTTTATATGAGCAAAACTGAGAAAACAAATGCCCATAACATAATGAGAGGAAATTATATTCTAATTCATGTGACTGCTGGTGACCAAAACTTTGCATAAATCAAACAAGGGACATGTTGTTCTGCAATATAATAATCATGTTCCACTAATGATTTGCTTTTTTTTACTGAGTTTCTACATCTGTATTTTACAGATGATATAATTATTGTCTACAGCAGGCATGTCAAACTCACAGGCCGTGGGCTGCATGTGGCCCTTTCACACAGGGAGGTCCGGCAATCGTTACTGAAAAGTGCTTGCTATCAACTGCAGCCGCAGTTATACAAGACAGCTGATAGCAAAGCTCTTTTCAATTGTCCTGTATAACTGCTGCATCGGCCGACAGCAAGAGAAAGCAGGAAACAGATTGCTTTACGGTCAGCATCACACAAAAGAACTGAAAGACGACGCACACCGCAGAGGAGAGTCATGGATGGAAGGCATCAGTGGTATGTAAGGTATAAACAGAGGAGGCTAGAGACTGAATTTGGAATTACTGGGAGCTGGAGTCTTTTGAATGTGGAAAACTGGGGAACTGGAGCCATACTTTATGATGTGGGATACTGGGAGCTGGAGAGCCATATGAATGGGGAATACTGGGAGCTGGAGAAACATGTTGGGAGATACTGGAAGCTGGAGAGACATGATGGGGGAATATTGGGGATGCTGGATGTGACTTTTTTTTATTTACTTGCGGCCCACACCATCTTAGACTTAGAGTTTTTGGCCCAATTGGGGTTTTAAGTTTGTCATGCCTGGTCTACAGTTATGATGACAAGAGTCAGATGACTGTCAAGTTAGGTGATTTTGGTTGGTTTAGGCTTTGGGCAAGGCCAAAATCTGCAGGGCAATGTGCATAATTTATCAGCTTAATGCATTGAATGGGAGCAGCAGCTGAGAGGAAGTGTTGTCCCACAGCAGCCATTTTGGAGACTTTAAGGAGTGTCTCCTGAGGTAAGTTGGCTCTCAATTTAAAAACATATATTTATATATATATATATCTCAGTGTTAAAGTTTGGACAAGGCCTTGACGGTGGCTGTTGGCCTATCTCTTATATTTGCAAATATGTGCAACAGACATTTATGTGTTTTATTTTACAGATAGAATGGTTATAGTCTGTTACTGGTTAATGGTAGTGTTGCTGGGGCATTTTCCTTCCTTTGTTTCTGTTGCTAGCAGATTACCCCTGCCTTGCATGCACCTGTTTGCATTTACCTATAAATTGACTTCCATTTTGTGTGTATACTGCATTGAATATTATGATATAGTTTAAATTACTTCTCACAAAATGCAGTACCTACAAAGTCAAATGTAGCTATTTCTTGGGATTTACCTGCCTTGTTGGTACCTCATTGCTGCCTGCTCTTTCCTGAATCCTCGTCTATCCTGATCCCTGGCTGACCTGAGTTCCATAGATGTGTATAAATGAACTATGATTGATGCCCTCATTCACAATACCCAACACTCATACAATAACGACTCGGACAACTTTATTGGATTTAAAAATGGGGGCATAAGTTTATTGAAATAATGAAATTAATTTAACTCAACTTTTCCGTACGGATCTGTGTGCGCCCAGGTGCAGATTCCGCGTGGAACTGCTGTTCACCACCCCTGACTTACATAATAATTGATCAGGCTCATACTTGGTCCAAAATGAATAATAATTTTGCTAATCACTGTTTAAATGATTCCATATTTAAAATAATATATTTTCTTCAATAAAAGGGCTTCTTAAAAAAATAATAATATATGGATGTGTTGTGTGTTTCATTACTACATACCATTAGTATGTAAAGACCATCATTTTATTTTGAGAAAGCCGCAATGAGGAATAGTAAGGCACAATAAGGGGCCTTATCTAGACTTTATAGTAAAATCCTTATGTTTCCCTCTGTTGCAAAGGCAAATGTACAGATTTGGTGATCCAAAATCCTGTATGTAGGAGAATAGGGCACTCCTACATAGGACCCGTGGCCAGAACCCTATATCTCATACGCATGGTAAGTGATACCGCCTCCTGTGTGGTGAATGAACTCCGTATGGAACATAGCATCAGTGGCTATTCCATATGGAGTTCCTATGTACAGCACAAGCACATTACATAATCACAGACTATTTCCATACGTACGGAATGGACATAGCCTGACGTTCTTAACTGTGGATACTGCCCAATGTTAATGACTCATGATTTCAACGACTCATATGTAAACTACATTTCTATTAACACTGCACATGACTCATTTAAAAGCATCACACACATAAATGATTCACATCTATTAAAATGTTTATTCAAATGTTTACCTAAATAAAATCAAAATGAGCAGAATATTTTAGGTGAAGGAAGCTTTCATGGGGGGGAATGGGGATTCATTGGGATGTTTCTAGTGGTAGCAGATTGTGTTGTGCTTTTTCCAGAGCAAATGTCAGTGCATTAAACAAGGGTTTGCACCTTGAAATAGTTTCATAGTCTTTGCTGTAGTGAATGACTATGTTTGTCAGTGGCTGTGTGCGAGTTTTTTTCCTGTATTGTATTGAATAACAGAGACATTGCACATTACCGTCTGTAACACAGAACTGCGATTTCCAGCATTCCACAGTGGCATTGTCAGCAACTGGATATGGTCCATCAATACAAATCTTGAATTACATGGAAGAAACCAGAGTATTCTAACTCGTATTGACTTCTTTTTCCAGCAAGATGTTTAGCTTTTTACACAGTTTCAAATACTACATTATTAATAATGGAATATTAATTCTTGTCTTGTCTAGGAATGTGGGAGGAAAAACAGAAGGCCACCAATTGTAAGTACTCCTCCAACAGTTTATTGTTTAATATATGTAATATTTATAGTTTATTTCCAGAACATGAATAAAAGATCATACATATATTGCTTACCCAGCAATCAAACTGTTCAATTCAGCAATGCAGAATCAGTCTATTTCCATGACATCATAATATTATTCAAGAGGAGATGGCGGCTTAAGGCCATGTACTTATTCTCAAACACATTAGTACATTCCCCTGGGTTGTGCTGCATTAATGTATCTCTCAAATAGCTCATAACCAATATCTATTAGAATTAGATTGTAAGCCTTCCTGACAATAGAAAGTGAATGACCCTCCATACATACAGCGTGTAAATCATATAGTAAGGGCTTGGTTTAACACTTACATACAATAGTTAATTATGCACCAGCCTCATTTTTCGTGTGCTAAATGACTGCTGTGTTACTGTGGCTGTGAGACATGGGAGAGGGAGATAGTGGAGCACCCTGCCCGCACATGTCTAGTGGGAGAGATTGCCCCAATTGCCCACCTCTAAATCCACCCCTGGGAGAATGAAGTACACTCTCAGGTAATACATTTAGGACCACACTTGCATCATTTAGCTTTTGCTGTGGAAGATTTAGGAGCATAGTACGTGCTTAAATCTGGATCCAGTCTACAGGGCCATCAGGGATCACTCTTGTATCTGCTCTCGTCACCCATACAGACTTACGTTGAATGGAACTTACCTTAAAACTTTTTTCGTCCCGACTTAAAATGGGGAGAGGTGAGGGTATAGCGTGGCTGCCCTTAAATATGTCCTTACTTTCATTGTATATATTTTTGATTTATTAATTATTATTAACAGGTTTTTATATAGCGCTATCAGATTACATAGCACTTTACAGAGAATATTTCACATTCACATCAGTCCCTGCCCCATTGGAGCTACATGTTAAGGTCCCTAACACAGACACACACACTAGTGTTCATTTTTTCAGCAGCCGATTGACCTACCAGTTTGTTTTTGGAGTGTGGGAGGAAACCGGTTCACCTGGAAGAGTCCCACGTAGACATGAGGAGAACATGCAAACTCCACATAGATATGGCCCAGTCCTGGAACCGAACTCATGACCTCAGTGCTATGAGAAACAAGTGCTTATCACTGAGGCACAGCCTTTCTGATTTCTATCATAATATAATAGTACAAACAAGGTTTCTGTTGGCTATTTAATAAAACATTTTCCAGGCAAATATTTTATTTAGCGTTTAAATAAATTGGCAACATCTTCACTCTCCCTATTTTAAAAGTTCCCTTATATTTGAACCTCCTCTGCAAAAAAAATTAAATAAATAAGCGTTAAGACGAAAAATATTTTTTCCTTTACCACTGAGTTCAAGATACAGAGCTGATCCACAGCCATCTTGCACATTGAAAAACTGAATGCAAATAATGGAAAGGCTATACTGGATCCAGACTTGCGACTGACAGGTCACTTATGTACGCAAGTTGTGTAAGTGGCCTGTTTTGACTGCATGCGCCCTCCAGATCACGATTACGATTATAACCCTAGCGTAGCAAAAATCATACAGAACTATAGTTCCGTACGTCCCATATGTGTACAAATGGGTTGTGCTTCACCTCCGCCTGCTAAAGCAGGCGGGGGGAAGCATGCAAAATTTACAGTGTGGGAGGGGGCTCCCACACTTGTGCAAAAAAGCGGTCGTACAGACCACTGATCCGCGCAAGCACTTTAAGGCAGGCTTATGGCAGCATAAGCTGCCATAAAGCCCGAATGAGAGAGTGGAGTGACAGGGGACGTGCACTCCCCTCTCTCTCTTATACGGACAGACTCCTGCACGTTCAGAGAACGTGAGGGGGGTCTCGATCCGGCCCACAGTCTGGATCCTTAGGCAAGTATAGCAGGATGCGTATAGACACAGTGGGCCGTATTTAGACCTCCGGCCGCATTGCATATGCGGCCGGAGTTTACCGATATGAACTACTGCGCATGCGCAGTAATTTCGTTACGATATCTACGTTACTTTTTGCAACGTAGATTGCTTATACGTGGTCTTTAAGAGGTCTGAATACGGCCCAGTATAGCGAAGCACAATGCAGCTATGTTCTCAGATGCCTTTGCTTTCCCCAGTAATCCAAACAGAAGTGCAGAGTACCACACTGTCATTTATAGTGGAAATGGTTCAATTGCATGAGCATTCCCTTACTGCACATTGACTACGTCCCACAATCTCTTCCCTCCCCCCCAAAAATGCCCCTCCCAGTGCAAGCGGTTGCAGCAATGACTTGCTTTTGAGTCTGAATTGCCATAATTACATGTGCATTTATTTTAGGCATGCGCAGGGCAAATGTACACAAAGAGACAACACACCATTGGCAGTATGTTTGGCCCTGGATCAGTCCCACAGTCCTCATCCACACACCATTGGCAGTATGTTTGGCTCTGGATCAGTCCCACAGTCCTCATCCACAGCCTTAGCTACTTCATTTGAGTTTTCTGAAAATATAGAAAGGAACTGCAATATGTGGCAATTTGGCAACCTTTTATGTCATTACTTGTCACAGTTTACTTAATGGTGATGAAAGTTGCAATAGTTTTCTACTTAACTAAAAAGATATCTTTATTTATTTACAGCCACCTACACCTGAAGACCTGTCTATTGTGTGTTTCACAAGTGGCACTACAGGTAAGTCATTATCAGTCTAGCTGGCTGGATGTGAATTATGTCCTAGAGCAGATGGTAGTAAGGGCTGATTTGGCAGGTCTTTGCCAGGATAGGCAACTTAGCCTTAAGTGGCTACCCCCAGAGATTACTTTGCTGGCATTTACTATCATTGTGATATGTGTTCCTGAATGTTCCTGTTTATGGAGAACATGTCATTATTTTACATGGTGGTACACATATTTCCTCTATATGCATATATTTTCTAAATTATGTCTACTACAATATTTGAATAAATATTACCCCTTTCATATCTCTGCCCTGGCAATATCTCAGGTCTTACAACCTGGGAAATTGGTGGGGTGGCAGATCATCCCAGGGTCATAGACCTGGGTAGAAACACACCTCAACCTGGTTTGTTTCATAACGGTTATTAAAATTGTGCTATGTAATATGATGTCCCTATATAAAGACATGTTAATAATAACTAAAAAAGATACATTGTTTTGGAAGTTTTTCTAGTGACCTATTAGTTTTCACCATGGCAATACATAATAATTAATTGCAGTGAAAAGTATGTTAAAACCACAATAGATGAATAAGATTGAATAAATAGACCTGTTCACCTCTGATAAAAGAAATTATTTGGGGATGTCCTGTGCTTCGCTGCATGGTGATAAACAAATGTCAGAGGACAATTAGTAATTCATATTTATATTCTGTTTGGACCGGATTCACAGATCCAGTGCCCGATCAGACCGGCACCTAACTCACCCGTCCTGCCCCCATCCCGCCCCCTTTTTAGGTACCTTATGGCACTTACGAGTGCCATAGGGCTACCTTAACTATCCGTGCAATGTCCGCACGGACATTGCCGCTACCTGCCGCCCTGCCTGGGTAATGTAAATACCTCCCACTTTTACCCAAACCCTCCCCGAGGCGGCATTACGCAGCCTCTTTTTACTAAAAATACTCTGTGCAGTCTTTAAAAACCGCCTGGAGGCAATCTAAGTGCCAAACTGGTATGTAGATTGCGTAAAGGACCTACTACACATGTGCA
The DNA here is from genome assembly GCA_011038615.1 of Limnodynastes dumerilii. Lineage (NCBI taxonomy): Eukaryota > Metazoa > Chordata > Amphibia > Anura > Limnodynastidae > Limnodynastes > Limnodynastes dumerilii. The sequence goes on along the minus strand of WWET01001883.1, from coordinate 164,377 downwards.
GTAGGGCCTTTACTAAAGATACGCACCTAAGAAGCGACTGCTTCTAAGGTGTGAATCCAGCCCTTTGTCTAATTCATGTGTTTTAAAAATTTTTTATATGCCTGTGCAAATCATGATCATGGTTGTGGTAAATGAGCACAGTCATATGTTCTCCTCTCACCAGGTTATAGTTAGGATAATCATAATGGACTGCATCCAGACTTAAGAACTGTGTATGTTTTAAGATCTTTGCAAGTGGAAATTTCGTACATAAGGCTTTTAGCACAGATCTAGATCCTCGGGATCCAGATTTCCATGCTGGAAACTTTCTGAAGGTGGGGTGGGTTGCATATAGTCAGTACGCAAGGCACCAGGGGGGAGGGGCTTAAACTATACAATAAGAGCTGGCTTAAAGCCCTTAAGTGCAAGCCATATTACTGCACCAACCCATTTTATGTGGGGATGGCATGCAAATATCAAGGAAGGGTCCTGCTCTTGTAACTCCATACAAGAAATGGGATCTCTGCTTCTTCAGCGCTTATCCCTCCTAGAGCTGTAAGCGCGGCAAACGAGGGGGGTCTGTATCCGGTCCAATATAGGGCCAGATCTGAAGATTTTATTTGAATATGATAGAATCCCAAGCAGTTTATGTGTGGAGATCTGCAGTTGTGACACTGCAATATTTACACATTTGTATGACCGCACCAACAGACCTCTTATAGCCACAGCCTGCATTAAGATTTCCAGCATCTGCAAATGTAAAATGGTAGCAGTTTGGAAGCTATATCACGCCTATATTGTATACTATAATATCAAGACACACCCCTCTGCCATTATCAATCAGAATCTCATATGAACACCCGGAAAAAAAGGTGAAAATTGGATCTAAGGATCTGGCCCATAGAACATCATTTTTTATTATGACCAAATCTGCTTCTAAAAATCTTATGCTTTATGCACTCTGAATAAAAATGAACACATGTTTTTTTTAGGGAAAATACAGAGTTTATGGTGAATGGGAAAGGCAGGTCAGTGCATATTTACTAGTTTACAGAGGCAGCAGCTGGACTTTGACCTTGGATAAAAATGACCTTAAGATTATTTTGGTCTTTCTGCATTTAATAATTCATGTCAATGACTGTGCTTGCATTTCCTTAATACTTATTGAAAATTTGATTGTATCTGTGTTTCAGGCAATCCCAAAGGTGCCATGCTGACCCACGGAAATGTAGTGGCTGACTTTTCTGGCTTTTTGAAAGTGACAGAGGTGAATACTTTGGAATGTGATTTAGGCGCACATAGCACAAGATATAAGCGCATTCTGTATTTGCTGCTTATGTGCATTACTTATTATACAATATTCATAACCATTGCTGTGCACAGGATTTCTAACCATATCTTACCACCAATAATATCTTTATTGAAACTGTCCCTTCGCCAACTACTCTTTTAACCCTGTCACATGCTATATACCCTGTGACTTGTAATGTGCGGCAAAGAAGAAGAGTATTACTAACTGTTATTTGAAGGATTACTGTATAGAGCTATAGTTTGACTAAAGATATCCATGCAATCGACTTGATGTCCATTCTTAAATGTGAATACGGTAAGGCCGAACGAACGTACTGGATGTGATGTTTGCAATGATGTGTACATTTCTTAACCAGGGATTTATTCTACTGATAAGGAAACATTCAATTAAATAATAGGTCAGCAGTGGCTACATATGCTTTATCCTGTTCACATACCAAAACAGAGAGCTGTGAAGGAATTAATAGGACTTCATGTGTTACATTTTATCACCTTTATAGATGATATGGGGCCGGATCCTGAAGTAGGAGCATAGAGCGTATGTACATAGGGGGTTCTGTATGTCCACCCACTCCTAAGTTCCGTGTGTGAGTGGAAAGGGCTTTTACATGTCCAGAACCCTTCCTTAACTAGTCTGCATGTACTTTAAGTCTAAACAAGATAATCGTACATAAGGGTTAAATCTGGCCTTTATTGTATGATTTAAATAGAAAGTCCAGCCCACTGTGCATATAAGTTATGTATAAACCCCTCTTACGGAAGTCCTGGGCATACGGACATCAGTACCAAATGTCCAAAACTATCAAGCATAGACGCGGTATTGAGCATGCGCTGAATGAATTTACCAGGAAACTTGTGCATCCAGCTTGCAGAAGTTACCTGTCCTGCCTAGTTGAACATCCAGTCCTCATGTATATCATCTGTAGATTCTCTGTTCATCTATTTAAAAGTTGCTTTTTCTTTTTAATTTTGAAAACGAAATCATCTGATATGAAAGTTTTCAGTTACACTTTAACTTTTTGTTAATAATCAGACTTCTGGGTCATTGACCTGAATTTTTATCCCAAACAACAATAATGGCAATTATAGCAAATATAAACATTATAGCTAGGAACTTATAATCAGTTTTCCTCGAAAATGCACAACTATTTTTGTAATATTAGTGGCTGAATCTGAATTATACATTTTTTTTGTAACATGACAAACAAAGACATTCCTCGGACTCTTCTTACTTCTAGGTGCCAGATTTGCTAAGCTGTGGGTTTGGAAAAGTGGAGATGTTGCCTATAGCAACCAATCAGATTCTAGCTCTCACTTTCTTTTTACATAATAGAGAATGTCAGCTAAAATCTGATTGGTTGCTATGGGCAACATCTCCACTTTTCCAGAGCTTAGTAAATATGGCCCAATGTTTGAAAGCTGTTCCATGTTTGATATTTTTTTTTTGTAACATGCTCCATGCCCAGAGCCACAAAACATTACTCAACAAAATATCTTTAATCAATAAACAATAATGGCTATAAAAGGTTATTTTCTGTCCTAGTGATATTTCCATCTATTTATTCATTTGTCATAGTATAGTGAAGGGATCACTTCAAATCAAAAGAGCTTCTTGTTTACCAAAGGAAGTTTTCATATTTTACAATTTTATTTTAATGATTATTTTTTACATTTCTCATGGGGTTTACTTGCTCATATTTATGTCTTGAAAGAAGCACATCACGAATAACCAGTGGAAACCATTTCTGTGGTGTTTTTGTATCTTTGTGGCCCTAATGTTTACTACTCCTGCTAACAAACTGTAGCTTCATTGACCTTGTGGCCTAACACTGTACTCTGTGTACTGCTCTCTTCTACGTTACCTGTCTCTCTTGAAAACCCCTCCCCCTTTTTGCACCATTTTTCTTCTTTATTTTTTTATGACTTTCTCGTTGTCTTCCTGTCAGTGTTTCTCTCCTTTTCTGTCTCCCACGCCCTTCACCTGCAGAAAGTGATATTTCCGAAACAGGACGATGTGCTCATCTCCTTCTTGCCTCTGGCTCACATGTTTGAGAGAGTAATACAGGTAAGGCTCTTGCCTGCTCTCACTTGGCCTTGTTGGGCTGCCTATGTTTTGTTTTTTCTTTCCAGAGTCAGTGGTCCCCAACATCTGAGGATGTACACATTTCCTATTTGCCTTTAGCACACATGTTTGAGAGAATGGTGCAGGTAGGTCTTTGTCTTGGTGAAAGTAGCGACACTATCACCAAGATCCCCATTTTGCTAAATTTAATAATCTAAGATGATTGATAACAAAGAGATCAACATAACATCCAAAAATTTTATTGCAATCACTACTAAAACCAATTATTAGATGATAGCAGTTAAGAAGATTATAAGTTGATTAAAATCTGTACTTGAAATTAATTTTAACAACACTGTTTTGTAACAGAAATATATGACAACTGATCACATACATCATCGATACCAAATCCAAGACATCCAAGAAGAATATTGAGGCAGATAAAGTCATTTATGGGCATTAGTTTAAGTAGGCCACAACATCTAATTTGTAAAGGGAATAGTCAACTATGAATTACTTTATTTTCTAGATCTAGCACAGTGCACCTAATAAATACTTGTTTTGGCAATATATGTATCATTTGTGGATTGACCATTTATATTGGGCATATTCAATATCATTTGGTTTAAACTCACTAATAGTCATCTTCTGAAAGGAAAAAAAATATGGGAGTATACATCCACATCCAAAAGATAGTGAACCTTTGGTCTACTGATGATGCATTGACTGGTAAAACATACTTATGCATGTCACTAATTTATTAAAGGTGGGGCATAAATTCTGTTTCAAAAAAATAGAACTATTTTAGTTCTCCTGAATATTTATATATAAAAAAATTCACAAAGATTTATTAACCATTAAAGTATAAGTGAAATAAGGAAAGTATTGAGCTCTATGACCCCTCCATTAATCATTGCCTAGCCTAAACACTAGCCATTCATGCATATTTTTGTTGGTAGCAGTTCCATTGACTCCAATGAATGTACTTTTCCCATAGATTATAATGGACAATTCCTGGTCTGGCTTTAGATAAAATATTCACCATTAATGTAGGGTTTAAGTTTTACTTTTATTCAAGTGAGCCAGGGCTCGAAGTAAGGTGGTATATGGGGGTATGCCATACTGTCACTTCTCCAACTGATTTAGTTGAAAAGCTGTAAATCTCCATTAACTTCTATTATTTCTATATTTTCATAATGCCACTACTAAATGTCCATTCCGCCACTTCTAAATTTCCACTTCGACCACTGAAGTGAATCAGATCTCCATAAAAGTTTTTACTACCCATATTTGAGGGGGAAAAAAACACATTTTAAAAGCCCATGGGTGTGGTCTGGAAACATGGTATAGGCAAACATTTATACATAATCAATATGATAACTTCATTCAAATTTTGTTAAAACAGCTGAAACACATAGGCAAAGCATTTTCCTTTTTGGGGGGGAAGGAAGGAAGGGAGTAGATCAATACAATCTAGGACCAAAATGTTCCTCACCCACAAAACCCCAGTCCATGTTACATATTTGTAAGATCCTTGGCACCATATATATGAGAAGTTCACATCAATATAAACTGTGGTCAATTTACAGATCCACAAAGAGTATTCTGTCATGTGACTGCACCTTTTTCCAAGCAGTTAAGCCTGAACAATTCATTGAAATATAATTTCTTCTATAAAAATCTAGGTTTCAGTCATTGGAAAGGTAATGGTTTCACGTTAAAATATTATACTTCTAATAAAAGTAAACTGCTTGTCTGCTTAATGAAACACTAACACTCCTCATTAGCAATTATCACACAGGATAATAAGACTATTGTAAAAATAGTAATGTTATGGACCATTATGGCTACACAATTGAATCTAAAGTAATGCATGTAGCATTGACTATCTTCCCAGGCCAGTCCACTTTCATTGCAACTAAAAATTCATTACTAGTAAAGTGATACGCAATCTGCTGGCGCCATATAAAAACCTGTTAATTAACAAATAAATAAATAAACAAATTCTTATTTACATTATTATTTTTAGGTGATGAGAATAATATTTTAGGGGGATTACAACATAATAGGTGATTGCAAAAATGCATTTGCATAATTTTTGCAGTCTTCCATTGTCTTAATATTTTTGTAATTCCTCAATATCTGAATATTCCGTTATGGATAGTATGTTGCAATAGGATTATCTGGGGCAGATCTGGGTAATTGGTTAAGTTATTTTGTGTCCAGCAGAAACATTTTCTCAGCATTAGGCAAGAGACTAATTACTAACAAAGGGCCTGATCCAGACCTACGCCCGCCGTCGCTAGGACGGCAGGCGTAAGCGTAAGATCGGCTGAAAAGGATCGTGGATCGGCGTGGGGTAGCACCAGCGTAGTAACGCTAGAGGGGCCGTCCCCCGGGGTTCCTACGCTCTAGTTAGTGTAGGGAGGCGGGGGGAGGGTAATGAGGTTGGGAGGGCGGCGTTATCGTACTAACACCACCGTCCCAGCGTAGTTACCCTCGCTTACGCCGGCTGAGGTTAGGGTAGCCTTGAGCTGGCGTAAGCGAAGGTAATTACGCTGGTGGTAGAGGGAGTGTCAGGGGGAGACCCACGATGTAACGCTAGCGTTAGTATGCTCAGCGCTACATTGTAGGTCTGGATCAGGCCCATAGTCTTTTAAATACAATTGTATTTATCGTTTGATTTTATCTGTTTATATTAGATCCTCTATTTTAACGTGTAAAAGATTGATACGAACTACAGATTACTGTGAATTTTCTTATTGTATTACAAATCCTATGTTGCATATTCAGTTTTTAGCGCTGTGATTCACAAGTGTTACCTTGTTTTACATTATTATATTGTTTGCTGGAACTTTGAGATTTCCAGATAGAAACACTAGGATTCAGCTACTTTATCCTTTCCTGTGCCACATACCTCTTTATCTATTTATTTTTACCAATTTATGTTATGTCACATAAGTTATTGTACCTTACCTGCACATTGCAATGGACATGTGATGTGATATATATACTCAGCATGGTGTCCCATTCATTTCTTCTTGTCCCTATTCTGTGTGGAGATTGTCTGTGTGTATGTTGGTCTTTGGGTTTGCTCTCTTTTATCTTTCTTTATAGATTGTTAAATCATCAGATTATAGACGTGATTCACACTTAAGAAGGTTTAAGATTCTTAATTATACGCTACTAGAAGCAAGATGATTCCCCTGACATGCCCCAGGTTTTCAGCTTCTTAACCGACTTACGAATGCTATAGGGCTATCTTATATTTAGGTTCTTAGTTGTGTGCGTAGGACGGCTAATTAAGAACGTTTCTGCCTAACCACGGTTATTTAAATGCCTCTCTCCACCAATTCTTCTTATCTTCATTCTTAAGTTTTCCCGACATGCACCTTCCTTCTTAAGTCATTTGTAACCTAGAAGAAAGAGGTTTGTAATGGTGATTTGAATGGTATATTGGGTTACTACGCATGTGCAGTATATCCTTTTCTAAATATACGCACCTAAAATACACAGATTATTAAGTGTGAATCAGGTTCTATGTGAGGGACCTAAGAATATCCTAAAAATGGATGTTAATATAAAAATGACTATGGGTTACTATGGAAACTGCAGGTTACAGTGGTCAAAATGACTGCTCAGAAAAAACACATAAAACCATGAAAAAGATCGTGATCAGGTCAAAGTCAATCTAATTCATTTTGGATGGGGGGGGGGTCAAGGGAACTTTAGATGCATTAGCCAGCAGCATATGATATTGTTACGCTTATATACTGTAGTTATCAACAGTGCTCTTGTGACCCTTGAATGCACCTGAGTGCAGCTGCTCGGGTAAAAGTACATACCTACTGGATAACTATGCAAGAGCCAACCCGACAGCTTTATATTGTGATCCAGACCTCAGACTGTTGCCGTTCACAATGCCTATATAAACATAAACATGTGAAGTGAAGGGAGGGTTAGGGTAAAAAAAGGAGAATGTTAGGGTGAGAATTAGGATAAGGGTTGGGGTTGGGGAAATAATGATCAGTCAGTGAGGGGGAATTCCTTTTGGTGTTCTTCAATTAGCTCACTCCGAACATTTGCTGGTTGTGGAACGTCGCAAATGGGGTGTTGAAAAAGGGCCGTTTTCAGCAGAGAACCACACCAGCACACCATGGTACAAGCTAAATTTTGGTGTGTAGCTGATTTTACTTTTAAATGATGGATTAGGGAAAACGTAATATGTACATCTATCTCAGTACTTAATAATAATAAAACTTTGACAGATTAAGTCCTGTCCCTAATCCACCCTTTTATTACCAAAAAAACCTGCTCCTCTTGTAGCCTATACATGGGCCACAATGAAGACAGTTAGGATATGCTGGATGTGACTGCACATTTACCCCTCTGGAATTGTCTTTTCTTTCTATGTGTACCAGATCTTTAGTCAAGCAGATACACCCATTAAGAGATGGATACTTGAATTTGCATCTAAAAGGAAGGAAGCTGAAGTGCGAAGAGGTGTTATTCGAAATAACAGTCTATGGGACAAGCTACTTTTCAATAAAGTGCAGGTAAATTCAGTGGAAAATCATGTTAGTTATACAAATAGTCAAACAATGCAAATAGTCAAATGATAATCGCTGGCTCTCTAGGTGTTGTGAAAGATGTTTTAGTTTATTAATATATTTCCTTCCTTGCATATTTTTAATGCAATGAAAAATAAAAATGAATGAAGATAAAATGCATTCATTAAATAGGCTAAATATTATACATTAGAATTTTTGTTATTAAAAAGGCATTAACAACATAACAATTTATGCAAAAACAAACAAACCAGCAGAGGCTAATCACATTAGCAACATGTGCCCGCTTAATGCTTCAGTATCTACATAAACTGCACAGCAAACAGCAGCCAATAGAAGATACTGCCAGTTCTCAATGAGAGGCCAGATTCATGAATAAGCAAAATAGAAGAGGACCAGTGCTAAGGGGAAATCTTATCCATTAAGGAAGTCAACAATCATTAAAACAAAAACAAAACTATCTGTGTTTAAGCCACTCACTGAACATCTATGACCATTTCCAAACACATCATCAACACAATAATTATGTTCCCTATGATGGTAAAACATGTAATCTTATGTAAATGAAAGATGCCTTTACTGGTTTCTTGATCCCCACTCATTTTTGTGACTGCATCAAGGAGAGGTTGTCAGTGTCACAGCAAGTGTTTGCATTGGGGTCAATGGCCCTGATCCATACCTACGCCCCCGCCGTCGCTAGGACGGCGGGCGTAAGCGCAAGATCGTCTGAAAAGCCGATCTGCGCATGCGCCGGGCAGATGTTGCCCGCCGTCGCTACGGCAACGCCCTATCATGGATCACGCGTCCGTAGCAGCGCCATAGGGATAACGGTTGCCATGGTGCCAGACCCTGACCTAGGTATGACAGGGGACTTACGCAAGTCATTTGTGTAAGTCCCCTGTCTGGGAACATCTGCGCCACCTTTCACACTGTACAATTTGCATGCTTCCCCCGCCCGCTTTAGCTGGTCAGGATCTGGCCCTAAGTTACGTACGTCAGTAAGTACGCTGAATTGGCACACCCTTCATTTACGATGGCCATTTAGGCGGGGATAGCCATTTAAATGAAGGGTGTGCACTTCCCGCTATGGCTGCATAACTACAGACCAACGTGCGGGGGTCAGGATCTGCCCCATCGTGCGTGGAGCACCTCATGAAAAAGGGGTTTCAGCAGTCCTTGGCCTTTGGCCCCCCCATGAAAATTTTCGTTCCTACTCCCCTGACTGTACATGTGTACTTATGTGCGTATGTTACTTATGTACGTAAGTACATGACTAACCGCGCCCTGAAAGCACATTTAAATGCCTCATCCCGCCCAACTTCACGTAACTTTACACATACGGAGGAAAACCATGCCCCTCCATACATATGTCCTTAAGTGCGATTCAGAAGTCTGTGCCTAATGGACTTCTGTGCCTAAATCCTACGTGACTTTCGTGGAAAAAGTTACTATGCATGCAGAGTTACTCCCGCTCCTAAAAATATGCATGAAAAACCACGCAAAATCATATCTGAGAATGCGGCCCTCTTTTCCTAAAGTCATGGTGTTGCAATTCACATTGTCACAGAGGTAACATTCTAACTTCCAACTACAGAAGATGGTTGGTGCGTTTAAAAGCTAATCTATGATCTTACAGAGCAGACATTGTTTTTGGCTCTTAAACTTGCATGTGATTATTGTGAACAAAACATTATTTAAAGGTATAAGATAGCAGATATATTAATCAGGGTTGCAGACTTTCTATTTCTTCCCTCCGGGAGATCTCAGAAGTGATAGATTCCGATATGGGGGTGGGGCTTGATGATGCAATTTATGCAAATCACATCCCAAATTCCCGCCCCCTATCCATCAACGTTATTTCTGATACTGTTATTAGGGATGGAGGCAGGGCTGATGATGCATCAAGTCCCATGCAGTCCCTAGTAACACCAGGAATAGTAGTGCTGATAAACGGGGAGCGGCGGGACTTGAAGCTGTCATTTGCATTACATGGTTTGCAAGACCATTGTGGGTGGGAGATTTGATGGCTCTCCCAGGATACCGCAAGAAATGCCGGAATATATGTAGTCTCCCTGATATTCCGGGAGAGTCAGCAACACGGATATTAATTAGATGTAAATGTAAATTATTTTAACAGCATTTGTGCCCATTTTTATTTCTATTTCTCATTTAGAGTTACCTTGCTTCTACTTTTTGTACAATGGTAGGCCCAATAAAGAGTTAAATGCACCACCATGGCTAATGTGAAATTCCCTGTTAATGTAATATCATCAGCTTTCAAACTCAAGCATGGTTATGTACAAAGCAAGCGTGTGAGGTGCAGTGTAAAATCCTGTTTGGTCCTTTGGTTCTGTTTGCTGGGTTCAGTACAAATATTCGCAGATGAGCATTGGGTTTGCAGAACAATCAGTGGCTTCCTTGCTAGACTTCCCTTTCTGGGTCATTTGGGCACAAAGAGTCTGATTCACAAAGGGCCGTATTCAGAGAACCGTTTTTGCGGGAATTTCTGTGGAAGGCGCCCTTCACTCCTGCATACCTAAACCACGCCAGACAGGCGGAGTTAGGCATGTTAATGTAGGGCGGGCACAGAGGGCAACAGTTCTGCATGAATCTGCGTCTGTGCGGACGCAGAGCTGTGCGGAGAAGTTAAAATAGGGTTCTGGACACATAATTGAGAGGGGGAGTGACTGGAGCGTGCACTATCCTCTTCTGTGCCGAATTACAGATCTTAGTAAATAGATTCTTAGTAAATAGAGCCCATTGGGTCTGATTCAGATCTCCGTATTTTTGGAGTTATAACTTCATTACTCCAAAAATTAACTTTTTAAAGCTTTAGTAAATAGAGCTGAATGTCACAAAGGAGAAATTCTGTGAAGATTTTTAGTATTGTTGTTCTTTATTGCACCTTATTGTCTTCATTTAGATAGTCCAAAAAAAGGAAGAATCACTCAAAATACTGCGACCTTTGGGGTCAGATGAGAAACCTAGGTATGGGGAGATCACCCACTCCCCTGATCATGTAACTTAACACACAAATGTAAACAAACAACAAGTGACCTAAGTCGTATCCAAGCTTGGATACGACTTAGGTAACTTGTTCATTTAGATAGTCCTTTAAGAACATTTTTAAACATGAACAACTTAGACACATGCTGATTCTCCATTTACTGTCAAATACGTAAAGGATTAATAGTTTAGTTTTGTCTGTCTTTGCAATAAATGATTCTTTAGAATTTGTATTCTGGTGATAACACATAATTCAGTTTTAGTTTCTCCTCTTTGCAGGCCAGTCTTGGGGGCCGTGTTAGGATGATTGTAACAGGAGCTGCACCAGCTTCTCCCACAGTTTTGGGATTTCTACGAGCTGCTCTGGGATGTCAGGTGCGTGTGTTGCTTTCTTTTTATTACCAACAGTGAAATGTTACAAGTGTGACACAAGTGAGACACAAGTGAGACGCGTTCTGTCTGCAGCACTCTATAACAACTCCTGTACACAATTACTTACATGAACAAAATGGTCTTTAATTACCTGTTAAGTTCCCATGACAAGAACTGCATT
>WWET01001883.1:129301-151250 GCA_011038615.1 Limnodynastes dumerilii | reverse complement strand
CCTGCAAAGTATATTAAATGCTTAGTAATATGTGCTGATCAGCAAACTGATCCTCATTAGCCATCTAAGAGGTTTGCATAAATATTATAACGTGCTGTAAATTGTTACTCGTTTTGAGAAAACATGGCTGTACATGTGTACCCTTCAGTCATGTGCTTTCTAAAGGCCAGATTTACTAAGCTGCAGGTTTGGAAAAGTGTCCATAGCAACCAATCAGATTGTAGATGACATTCTCTAGTATGTAATAGGAAAGTGAGAGCTAGAATGTATTTGGTTGCTATGGGCAACATCTCCACTTTTCCAAACCCGCAGCTTAGTAAATCTGGCCTCAGGTGTACAAAACCTTGTGAATGATAGGCTAATGAGGGATGGTGCATGCACATTCTGATGCTGGTACAGTATGGGTGTGTTTATGCAAATGACACCTCATTCAAATTATGGGGAAAAAACACTGTGATTGGTCCATATGTATGAATTTGCACTCGCTCATATGTGGATGTAACAACTAATAATGATGACAAAGCATCTACAGACACAAAGGAAAAGGCTCAGAGGTGCATAGACATTATTCCATAGACACAATCTCTGTGGTTTTCAGAGATTTACAGTTTGTGTCTGTATTGCTTTAAGGAACGCGTCCACTTGACAGACAGACATTAGGGCTTATTCAGTAAGCAGCCAATTAACCTACCAGCATGTTTTTTGGGAGGAATTCGAAGCACCCAGAGGAAAGCCACACAGACACGGGAAGAACATACAAACTCCATTCAGATAAGGCCTAGTCCAAAACTCACGACCTCAGCGCTGTGAGACACAAGTGCTACTCACTGAGCCAACGTGCTCTTGCATTAGTAAGCCTTACTGTAACATCTGTGCATGCGTGTTACGATGGGGCTCATAATGACAGGACGGGCCATCCCCTCCACCAGTCAAACCTCTGCATGGTAGGCAGGGGGGAGTATTTAAATTTTACAGTAAGGGCTGATTTAAAGACTTCCATGCAGATCAGCGGCTATACGGAGCGCTGATCCGCCCAGGAGACTTAAGGTAGGCTTATGGAACAAGTGACTGCTGCAAGGTCCACACAAGAGAGGGGAGTGACAGAGGAGTTCACTTGCCTTTTCCGTGCAGGCTTCTAGACCTACATGGATACCTACATGGATACAGAACACACAAGGACTGGATACAGACCATAGTTGTTCATGTAAATACATTTTATTTTAATAAACATTTAAAATCATTTAATACCATAAAAGACTCAGTTACATATTATTTTTAGTTCTGTAACATTCTGTACCACACAAAACACTAACCATCCAACGTTTGCATCAATATTATTTAGTTTAATGAAAAAAATATATCATAATACGAGCACATATTATAATATTAATCATTAAGAACACACATTGTTTTCCTTGAAAACAAATGATTTGCTGCAGTTTTCCAGAACACTGAGGTACGTTATTAAGATGTCACTCTGGATTTATTATGTGTGTATGAGTCTAAATAGCATCACGACTCTCACTGCAAGAAACTGATTGGTCCCTGTGCAGCATTCCCACAGTGATTTTCCAAGGCTAATCTTATTGTGATGAAGAAATGTAGCTGCATATTTTATAACTAGGTCACACGAGTGCAGTCACTTCTAAATCCAGTCAATATTACCTTAAAAAGCATCTCTGCATAATATCCTTCTAAATTGTATGCAGGAACAACAATAGTAAAATACATTCTATGCCTCCTATTCCACTTAGCCAAATTCCTAAGAAAAAAGGGAATTTAAAGGTAAAGGCTGGTTTATTCTCAATTTCTTTGACCCAGCAATAGATGGTATGTAAGTTAACTATAAATATAGGGCCAGATTCAGATGCCCGTATATAAGGTTTGCTTACGCAAGTCTTTGCATATGTAAGCTTAATGGTTACATCTGCATGTGCCAGATGTTACGATACAGATCTACAGCCGAATGGAACTTCCATTGACTAGGAGATCCACCCGACTGCGTAAGATAAGCGAGGGGGAACATGTAAATTTTACAGTCTGGGCTGGTTTTGAGAGGGACACTTAAGGTAGAGTTATTAAAGTAGCACTTGCGCTGCTACTAACTCTGCACAAAAGAGGGAAGTGACAGGGGAATACACTCCCATCTTCCATGCAAAACACACAGAGGTCGGAATCTGGCCCATGATTATAAGTCACTTGACAAATTTATCTTCTAATAAAGAAATTGAGAGCATCTTCTGAAGATGGTGATCTTTTATAAAATAGTAACATAGAAACTCACCTGTCCTGTGCTCCCTGGCGATGTTCTTCTTTGTTGCTTATATCTTCTGCATTGATCACTGCATTGGTTGTAGTGGCTTCATACTGCTGTGACCATGAAAAAAAGCTGTCAGCTCATCACTGGGGATTGCAGGACAGGTACTTTTAAGAAAATAGGACAATATTGGCTTCTCAGTTCAAATTGCGAAACAGACCCCTCTGTTGTCTCTCCCTGGGATATGTTCAAATTTGGGAATTTTGGCGAGATGGTAGAACACAATATAGATTTTTTTATTTGGCATATGCAATTCGATCTCTGGTATACAAAACAGTATATAGGGAGGTAGCCTAAAACTTAAGCCATCTCTAGGCCTTAACTAGTAACAATAAACCGTAGTCACACTTAAGAGTGAGTTAGTTGCAGACAGAACCACACCTAATTAACCTGTCCTGTCCCTAACCTGCTCCCTGTTTTTAGTAATCTTATGGCACTTAGGCTTCCTTATGTAACTGTGTGTATTTTCTTTCTTAAAAGGAAAAACACGCACGGAAAAACCCTCCTCCGCCCTCCCGGGCTAATCTAAATCCCTCCCCCTCCCACTTCTACCTAAGTCCACCCCGAGTCCGCCTTAGCACACCTCCTTCTGACTAAGCTACTATAAAGACCGCACAGAGTCAATCTATGTACCTAACTGGCACGTAGATTGCATAAATGACCTACTATGCATGCGCAGTAGGTCATTTCAGGATATTCCGCATTTAAGAAGCCAGAGCTTCTAAGGTGTGAATCCAGCCCTAAGTCACACACCATCTAGATAGGGCCCTGAGTTTTACACAGTCGCTGACTATCATAATAGTCGAAAATCACCACTCTTCATGCTGATTCCCATCTATAGGCCAACAGGAAAATACCCCTTTGTCTCTGTACTATCACATTTATATTAAACCTACCTCCTCTTATTTTCTTAATAGTAGATATAAAGGATTACCACTAAATGAAAATAAATAAAATAATTTCCATGTCTTACATAGGTGTATGAAGGCTATGGACAGACAGAATGTACAGCAGGCTGCACTTTCACAACTCCTGGAGATTGGACATCAGGTAAAAATCTTATTTATCAGCTCTGTCAGAGCTACATAGAGGAATATTACAAGTCAAATACTGTCATATCTGCATATTTTACAAATAGTTATTTGTATTAGAACTGTACTTATTGCAGCAATTGAGAGCTTATTACTGTAATAAACACAACACTGCCAATAAGCTTAATTATACAGTACTAGGCAAGCTGTATATGTGTAGGCTAATGGAACCTAATGTGCTACTTCATTATTCACAGGGCATGTGGGCGCACCACTACCATGCAATTTCATCAAACTAGTTGATGTGGAGGAGATGAACTATTTTGCTTCTAAAGGAGAAGGAGAGGTATGTAAAGTGCTTCATGCTTTTTTTATATAAAAATTTTAATTAAAATTAAATTTAAAAAAAATCATCACAGTGGTATTACAATATGGAAGAGTATTCTCAAAGTTATGAGAAGCAATGACATACATAAATCATAATTCAAATTCAGCATCTCAGTTCTGTGGGCACAAACATCAACATAATAAAAAAAAAAGTGAAGCAAATATAATACAGCTAAAAAAAAGGGTAGAGATAAGCAATAAGAAAGAGATGATATTAGTATTGGGAAGCAGGGAGACATGAGAACGCAGCCCATTGTGAAAAAGGGGAGGGAAAGAAAGGGGAGTTAGTTCATCAGGGGTGCACAATGAATGTCTAAGAAAAGTGGCAGCAGTTCCAAAGTCTAAATCCGTATCAAGTCTGAATGCACAGAGAAGAGTGGAAACTACCAATACTTTCCCATAATTTATGTGACATATTTCCATCTTTATTGGCAGAGCATCTTAAAAGGCAAATTGATTATAGAATATAATTTTATTTCAGATATGCGTAAAAGGACCCAATGTATTTAAAGGTTATCTAAAAGATAAGGAGAAGACAGCAGAAGCTTTAGACCAGGATGGCTGGCTTTACACAGGAGACGTTGGGAAGTGGTTACCGGTATGTCCCTTTTCTATTATTAAAGTGAATGTATCATATTATTAGATTTTTGCAGCAGTAACAAATCACTGAATGAGAACTTTGAATACAGCTCTTAATTTCCGAACCCACAATGTGAGTGGATACATAATTCTGGTTTCTGTTGAGTAGGTGTTTGCATTGAAAGCATTGTCTATATAATTTGTTATTGTGAGTACTTTTTGAAATTTTTTGATGATATGAAAAAAAAATATATAAAAGAACAACTGGACTGCTCTCAAAAATTATACAAAATAAGTAGCTAACATTACACTCATACCTACCTACCCATATGCCTGTGACATGTCCTTCACCACTACACACATGCTATGAAACCTCTACACATTCCCCTTACATGGCTCTCAGACCTCCGAATATGCCCCTCAGTCCTCCCTGCATTCCATCAGATTTCATTGTTAGGGAAAAAGACTACATTTTTGGTTTATATAGATAAACAGACAGACCAATAGTTACATTTTTTTCTAATGACTGTAAAGTAATCCATGCAAATTATAAAAAGCTATATTTATTAAGAGCAGACCCTACTTGAAAGAGCTTACAATCTAAGAGAGAATAGAGAGGGAATAGAGAGAAGACACTGAGAAAAACAGAGAAAAATGTAACATTAAGTACAAGTTCAAATGAATCAAAACAATTGTACATAAAATATTATTCAATTAACTATCTAACTAACTAACTAACTAACTAACTAGTAAAGAGAATCAAGAGTGTGAAGACACTCAACAGTCAATTTAATAACAGAAAACTTTTTGCATACAGAATATTTAAGTCTTTTAAAAAGTTTTTTTCCTTGCTTTAAGTCAGTTCTCTGCATATAAATTTCTTAAGCATTGCTACTTTCACTTGATAGCAGTGCCAAAGAATTTAATCGCTTATTGTTGACTGCAGATGTTTTAATTAGTTTTCATTTACTGAAGCTACTCTCACCACTTGCTACAATTACAGGTACATTATATAGTATATAACCGTAACCATAGCAATATCTACAGATTTGAAGAATATTTTTTAGCCCATTTATTTTTAAAAACCATAAAACATTTAATGTACTATGCACTTCCAGTGGAAATAGAAATCATTTAAGTGTTGAATCTACATGCGTGTTTTTTACGATTTTATAAACTGTGCATGCCCAGAACCCAAATATACGCACGTAAAACAAAGCCCACTGATTCTCACACGGAGGTCAGACTTATGACAGATGTACGCATCTGCACGGGACGAGTCCTGCATGCATGGCTAGAGGGGCAAGGCTCTTAATGCAAATGAGCTACACGCGGGCTACTAATGTGCAGTATGGGCATAACAACAGGGTTACGACTGATTCACAAGCAGGAGTGCCTTGCGTAAAAGAATATACGCACGGGAAAAAAGTTTACAATAAGTTGTTGAAGCCTGTCGTACCATATGCAAGTCCATGCGTCCATACACACTGCACACAGCCATCAGCTGCTGCGTAATTTTAATCAATGCACATGTGCATTTAATTAACATACATAAGGCTTACCTACATAAAGCTATGGTTTTTTTGCATTTAATATAAGACTATCAACAGTGTCAAGGTAGCCTTTTGTTTCACTTATTTGTGTTTAATTTCAATACAGGAATAAAGTTTTTTTTTTGTTTTTTGTTTTTTTAATGTTCGACTTATTTATACCAGTATGCATAATTTCTGTTATTTAGTAATTTATTCTGTATTTGTAAGAATCTTTATTTTTTATAAAACAAAAAAAAATATTGAAAATTTTAAAAAACAATCATGCCAAGCAAATCCTTTTTGCTGGATTTTATTTTTTGCATGTATCTGTTTTTTAATTTTTTTTTTTTTAGGTTGTTCATTGCACAGTTAGAGTTGTCTTCTATTTTCACTTCTTCAAAGAATTATTTGACAGTCCAAAAATACAAAAGCATGTTAGTTAATAAATTTATTAAAGTCAAACAGCAATGTCTGCGTTGCTAAACGATTGGCTGAATCTCTACTAAAGAAAAGTCCCCAAATTCATGCACGATTCAAGGGCCATATCCTAGGTACTTTCCTATTTCTACATACAGCATACTTATACACAGAAAGACACGCATGAGTGTGTGGGTGTGGTTAGCTGCAGCCACTGCTATCCTTGAATCGCACTTGCGTATAATTGCAATGCGTATTTTTAGCCAAGTACGCAATTTGTATCCTAAGTGTGAATACGTTCCCAATTCTTTAAATAATTCATTGCCAAATATATCTGAATTAGGTCCATCTTTTAGTTAAATTTTCTAAATTTTGGCAGTATTTTTTAACTTCTGTAGAACCTTGCAGCTTTTTTTTATATTAAATTAGAAAAAATATAAAACGCTCCTGAAATTCGATGATAAACGAGGACATGGCATTATCTAAAGTGACAATGAAAAATGTGTGATTTGAATGTACTTGTTGGATCATATTCAGTCAATGCCAATTCTTGACTCTTATAGTCAAACAATTTGCGATGAAACCTTTTTTTCTACAAAAAGCTTTTTCAAGTTCTAGTACTTCATCTACTTCTTTAGCGCCTGGCTGAGATTTTTCAAAGCCATAACAATGATATTCTGTTACATATTCAGTGCATGCTTTTAAAAGCTCAACTACTGAACTCAGGACCATTGTACTTAACTTAATAGACCTGCTAACAGTATTTATGTCTTGTAAAATATACCAAGTTATAAGCAGCATCAAAAAAGAAAAGTCACATATTTGAGTAGCTAGTGTTCGAGCTTCATGCTTAATGGACCAGCTAAGCCTACTTCACCAACAGTTACGAATGCATCATGAATCTCCACTATTTGATGTTTAAATGGTTAAACAATCTATCTGTCTCTCCCAACGGGTGTTGCAAAGTTGCTTAACGGTAGTGTGAGCACATGATCTACTAATATTTTCCACCTTAAAACAGAAGCTGTAAATAGAGTATCAATATCAGTATCAGTATCAATTAGACTTCTCCAAAAAATGTTATTGCTTCTGTACAGGAAGTTGAAGTGTCAGTGATCACTTAATTTATAGTGGTAGCCACAAGGAATAAAAAATGCAGTGGATTAATTCCACAAATATACGGGCTTGAACACCTTTACTTTTGGCCTTCATGCTTGAGCTATGGGCATAAGCCTGTTCTCTACAATTATTAAAGCTCAAATTGAAATCTTCTAATAACTTTTCTAAAACAGCAAACAGAGACTGACCTGTGGATTCCTCAACTTTTTTAAGGCAATGAAAATGTTCTTTAACATTAACAATGATACTGCATATGTCAAAATATAATGAAGGAGAGCTGGAGTACAGTCTAGAATAAGAGTAAAGTCTTTTATTCTAGACTTTGTTTCTCTGGCAACTGCCAGTATATTATTTTTAAAAGCTGATCCTAGCAATGTAATGATTTCATTTTGAATAGTGTTACTAGAATAAGTAACATTAGTTTTATGAGAAGGTATGCACTGTACATGCTCATGCAGAGTCATAGGCCCTGATTCAGAGGCTTCTTGGGTACGTAATTGTCCAATTTTTCAAACTGGGCATGTGTAGTCCGTCTGACTACGCAATCTACGTAGCCCTAAGGCACGTAGATGAACTACATGCGGTCTTTAAAAACCGCACATAGTTTTTTAGGTAAGAGGAGGAGTGCCACGGCAGTCTCTGGGGGAAGTTAGGTAAAGTGGGTGTGGGGAGGGATGTAGATTAGGCTGGGGATTGTCCGTGCGTATTTTCCCTGCTTCAGAGGGAAAATACGCACAGTGACTTAAGGTTGCCTATGACATTCGTAAGAGCCATTAGACACCTAAAAATGGGTGCGGGGAGGGGACCGGAGAAGTAGTGTCAATCCCAATGTGAATGCCCATCCCTGTCCTGCCATAGGGTGCCATGAAGCAGGGTTAGAATGTTGTCTACAGTAAAAGCATACTGGGTCCTATAGAGGTCTCAGGCGCTCTACCTGGAGCAGCTCCGTACAGGCAACCTAGGGAAAAGTAGCAACAATCCCCAATAAAGTAAGACAATGTAACAAATACAAAGGGAGACCCGTATAAGCACTTCAGATGTTCAGTAACACAGTGTAAACAGGTTCAGGCAGTGTGCGGGAAAATTCATAAAGAGTCCCTGAACATATAAAGAGTCAGTCTGATCACCAGATCATGTCGGGGAAGAACAAGTGGCCTAAACAGCACCCCGCTTCAAGTTTCACACTACTGACTAAGATACCAGCAGATGGAAGGTTCCAACAAGATGCATTCACAAACTCATGGTTCAGATTATGCCTTGTGTGTCTTCACAACAATATTAAGCACGTGCACTTTATTATTATTACTATTTATTATTTATTAAGAAAATACTGCACAACAGGTGCCTTCTGCCACCTTCTCTATATTAACTTATAAATTGATTTGAGCAACCACCATTTTGTGTTTGTGTATATATATATATGTGGTTTTACATGGGGTCTTCAGGACGTCCTCGTTTCAACCAAAGATTTAATAGCAGGGGCGTATCTAGAGTGCACCACATTGTGTGTGTGTGTATATATATATATATATATATATATATATATATATATATATATATATGAAATAATATACATGTAGAGATATAGATAGATTTGCACAAACCATTGTTATGTGGAAAATTGTCCACGTCAATAGAAGTCAGCATTCCAATACTGCTACAAAAAGATTTTATTAATCCATATACCTGTATAAACTGTAAACTATAAACTGACCCTAAGACTCCCTTCCCCCACACCCTAAAACTCCTCTTGTAAACTAACCTCCTGTCTGGTGCGGTACGGTGCTGCACTGGTTTTCGGAATGCCAATGAATGGGTAATTGCTGAAAAATGTATTTGCCATATTTACCCATTCATTAAGAAAACCTTCTAACTAGGCAGATTTTCGAAATTACGAAAATGAGCTGTCAGTCCTTAGGAGCTATGCACAGAGCCATGAACTTGACACTGGCTCCTCCCTTGCTATGCTCCTGGTCTTTCCGTAGCGCAATGCTGCAAGCGTCTGGAGGTGTGTTCTATGGATAACTGCTCTTCGCACGCACTCGGAAGGTGTGACAGCTGACAGGAAATTCTTGTGGACAGTCCAACAGACATTTCATGTCCCACCAGTGTAATGTGATTTTACTAAAATTGCACTGCAGGTTTGGGACTGGAATGCTTGTGTCAGACAGACAGGTGCACCTCAAGTTACAGTAATTGGAGGAGTGAACTTTCTCAATATGGATTAGGTCCACACATGAGCCACACTTTTCATTGTTAGAGAAACATACTTGCATTTAATGCTATATATTGTGCTTTTATTTTTTGAATGCAGTGACACCTGATAAAGTTAACACATTTGTAACATTTTTGTCTACTTTGAACAGCATGGAACTCTAAAGATCATAGACCGGAAAAAACATATATTTAAGCTTGCACAAGGAGAGTACATAGCTCCAGAGAAAATTGAGAATATTTATATTCGCAGTGAACCTGTATCCCAAATATATGTCCATGGGGATAGTCTACAAGTAAGTCTATGGTGTATAATAGGAGTATTTCTAAACTAATGTTAGCACTGGCTTATACATACACTACATTGATTACAACTTTGGAGATTGAAAACGTTTTAAATGTATTTTTTTGTTAATTTGTACAATGAAAAATGATTAAATGTTGTATGACAATCACTTTAAAAAATATTAGATCTTTCTCCCCTAATACTCTTTATATTCCTCTAACTGATTTAGGCCTTTTTAGTTGGCATTGTTGTTCCTGATGCAGAAGTGATGCCAGGATGGGCAAAGAAGAAAAATTTTGAAGGATCATTTTCTGAACTATGCAACAATTTGGTATGAAACTGTACAGATTTTAAAATAGGAAATGTTATTTATCTGCGCAAAACTAAGTCTCAATATATGGAAGGAAAAGGTTCTACTTATGGCTGTTTTGCATAACAGAAAAAAAAATATTTAAAAACTGTCAGTTTTGAAAAATAACTGAAATTTATATACTAACAATGGGGTAGATCCAGGACTACGGCCGTCTTCCATAGACGGACGTAATTCAATGAACAATAGCTACTGCGCATGCGTGGTAGCTATTGTACGTAAACTGCGTATCGTCTTGATACGTAGATTGCGTATATGCGGTCTAAAAGACATTCATTGAATTACGTCCGTGTATGGAAGACGGACGTAGTTCTGGATCCGGCCCAATATACTAACATAATAACACAGCTTAGTAATCAAGAGGTACCACTTATGTATGGTAACCAGTACAAATAGTAGGCTTTACTTTTTATTGGAGTTATACTGTGGACATTATGTTCATATTTTCTACAGCATAATTGTTGAATACATATGTTTACTATTACTGTCTTTCTTTCCTCTTTTTGCTCTTTTTAATCTATACCACACCTGGTGGCAAAACAAAACAAAAAGTTAGCTGCCGCACATTGCAAGAGCCGTGAAATCATGGTTCTCTGTGTATGGAGTGTTTCTATTTTTTGGAGGGTACCAGTTACCCATTCTGGAATCAGGACAATTCCCATTCTATCTTCTTTAACCTCTCCTTTCCTTTCTTCATCTTCCTCACTCCCTCCACCGTCACTATGGTCTTGCAATAAACACATCAACACCTTTCCCTATTTACATATATTTTTCAGATCCAGCCCCTTCCCCCTAGAGTATATTTAAATATTATTGACATTATCATTTAGATACATACCTAACCAAAATATATTTATTACTTATTTTTGTAATGATTTTCAGATACATTTTTTTTTACAAATATTGTTTAGTGTTTCCCCAACATATTTTATTAAATAATCTGCCATCTGGTATCACACATGGTTAAAATCCAAATACTTCTGGATGCTGTAACTCTTTATAACCCTGGCCATTTGCCCCACATACCACCAGAGAGTGGATTACGTACCACTAGTGGTACACATACCACAGGTTGAGAAGACTGTTAGTTCCAATGGGTACATTAAATACTGTAGAACTCTAGTTGAACTGGCCCAATATGGCTGCCTGGGGGGAGGTACTTTTTTAATAAAGAAATCTAATTATTGTTCAGCAATGTTCTCATTTTATTCAGTGGAGTGAGTCATGGATAGAATATATCATTTTTTAAGACAAACAAATGAAGGCTTTATGACTAACATTTAATGTTTTTTTAGGAACTTAAAAAAGCAATAATGGCTGATATGGTGAGGCTAGGGAAGGAGAGTGGACTTCATTCTTTTGAGCAGGTAAGAAGTCACAGCTTCCTGTATTTGCAAAAACATACATGATTTTTTTTTACCCCCTTTACTTTTAGATTGTGTGACAGTACCACTAACCCATTATTATAACATTTAGGGTCAGATTCTAAAACCTAATTCAGCTCATGCACATGCATCTGTGCACCCTATTGGAACAAATTGCAATCCATTCAGACTTAAAATAAATGACACTTCTGACAGCAGGATTGTGATTGCTAGTGGGCCGGTCCTGGCTTTACAGTGTACAGTATTCGCAAACCCTATCTTGGCATATGGATCCAGACTTCCACCCTATTCCATTTGCAGGAATCATAAAACTTATGGTAGGCTCTAGTTGTCAGAATTGGTTGATACAAGTGGAGTGAGTGGTTAGTAGTGCCATCAGATGAACGGATCTGTGAATATTAAGCTTCTCTGATTACAGATCTCTACTCATCTGTTGTTTAGAGCAGTGTTGGCTAACCTGTGGCACTCTAGGTGTTGTGAAACTACGAGTCCCAGCATGCCTCAACTGCAAAAGCATAGCGGATACCTGACAAAGCATGCTGGGAATTGAAGATTCACAACATCTGGAGTGCCACAGGTTAACCAACACTGGTTTAGAGAACCAATCAAATCAGAATTAGAACTTTGGGGGACTTGTGGTCTGACTAGAAAAATGATTAGTCGCATTGTTGTGGAGGTCCATCTTGACTAATGTTAAAATATAATAAAATTATTGAAAAAAAAACTACAAAAATGGATTTAAATTTCCCATGAATGATGTTCTGCGTCCTGATGCAATCCTTTCTTAACCATAAACCTAGAAACAACTGAACACAGAATTAGGGGTTGCAAAAAAATATTTAGGATTTATTGATTACATATTTTGTGGGATTTTATCTTAAATTGTCTAATTCTTCATTAGTTTTAAATTTTGATAGAGGCCACAAAGCAATAGCAAGTATAGCAGAGGGAAAAAACACAGCATATCAAAAACCTTCATCTCTTTCCAAAGCCTCAGCAATCCACCCAACATAACCAGATAAAAGGCCAAGCCTGTCAGCATCAGAGAAAACTTAGCAATCGCTCAACTACACAGCAATATCTGCCTAATTGCTAAATGCTTTCACCCAAACTTTCACCTGCCAGTCAAATGAAAACTGTATAGGGATGGAGGGTGGGCAATTCAAAAAACAAAGAAGACCACTCCCAGACAGTGGTCTCTTTTATAATCCTGAATGAGGTTGTCAGAGAACCTCCCCTGCATGTCATACTCACCCATTAAAGTTGCTTCTGACCCAATCAGGGAGTTTAAGCTTTTTTGGGCTTAGAGAGCCCTCACTCCTACTAAACCCACACCTTAATAACATCTAAGTTAAGGGGCATTAAAATCTGCTACTCGAGAAGTGCCAGAACTGCTCTAAAAGTGATACCCAGGAAAGATAATCTCCCAGTGGTTGAGTATTTGATGCTAATGTTTTTGTATTAGATAGGTAGGTGTTTATTTTGGTGCCAGTTGCAAGTCTTGGGCTAGTGTGATACTTTGGCTCCTATTGGCTCCTACTGACAACCATCTAACCCAGGATATGGAACCTATTCCTCTAATCCCGTTACTATACTGGATTTATTGAGAGCCATTCCATCTTTAAAATTTTGTAAAATTCCACTTCAACGTATTCATCGTAATATTTTATTTAATGACTTAAGATAAGGCACCTGTATTACCCAGTATAACATGCCAGCATTATTATCCTTCACCTAAATTCACTTTCTACTGTCTAATAACTCATCATATCTCATTTGAATATTATATTTCTTTTTGGTCACAGGTGAAAGCAATTCACATCCATAAAGAGATGTTCACAGTACAAAATGGTTTACTGACACCAACACTAAAGGCAAAGAGACGGGAACTGCAAGACTTCTTCAAACAAGAAATAGAGGAGCTGTATGGTTCTGTTTCTATGTAACAAACTGTGAGAGAATCCCAGTACCATGTCTATTGTCTTGCAGATATGACAAAATATGTCGCAAAATTGTTTTATTTTTGTTTTTTATGTTCTATAACACATTCATTGTCCAAGAACTCAGATTGATGCATAAAACAAATAAGACAACAGAGGTTAAATTAACCAGTTCTTGTTTTACAGCATTAATGGTACTGCAGTGTTTATACTGTACATCAGACTAAATACTAATTCTCATAGTACAAGAAGCCCATCCACAACCATATCTGGACAGAAAATATTTTAGAAATGAGCTACAGTTACATATGTCAGAATGATTGCACGTAATGTTCGATAAACACAATGACCTGTTTTCTGGATTGCAAGGGCAAATTTGTCCTTTTTATAAATAGCATTATGCATATGCTGTGTAAAAATGTTTAAAATATTAAAACAAATAATAATAATTTTCAATAAAATAATAATTATATAATTTAATTTTAATTGCGGTGTCCTTTAATGAGACGTGGCTGTACCATGCCTTAGTAATGGTGAAATCTCGAATACTATATCAAATACTATAAAATATGATTATATATAATGTGATTCATATAACATGTGATTTCTGAGATTTATTCTACCTTTGAAGTCCTTTCTATTCTCTGAAGAGATCAGAGCATGTACGTCTTCTGTGCATACACTGTTTGTATGGCCCTCGCTCTGATCCTTTCAGAAAGGACATGAGCTAAGAGCTGCATCACCTGGTATCCACAAAAACTATTTATGGGGCACAGAGATGTGCATTCCCAGGTAGGATGCAAAAAAAAAAAAAAACTTCAGTGGTTTTCCCTATCTGGTTGTCCACATTTCTGCTCCATGGGGTTGTTTTGCTCAGGAATCTATTACTTGTCTTAGTCCTTGGCAAAAGTTGGAGTCTGTGCAGTGCTGTGAAAGTGGGTGTAGCTGCATAAGCCAATGAGTTTACAGTAATATGAATCTTTTAATTGTCATTCTACATTAGGAAAACATAGAATATATTTAGATCAGTAATGCAAAATATAGCTCCTTCAGCCTTTCTGGATGATACAATAAAGAGGGATGCATTTTGCAGAATGAAAGTTCCATTTCGAAATGCAGGCAGCTGAAAGCTCATTTTCGTCTGTCACTATTTTGAAAATATTACTAATTAGAAACTTTCACTAATGAACGGGTAAGTATTTATTTTTCAGCATACTTACCCATTCATTAATTCAGAAACCGCCACCGCAGACCCGTCCCATTGCCATAGACCTGCCACACCGGATTGGACAGTGAGTATTACAGGGAAGCCTATGGGGAGTATTAGGGTTAGGCTGTGGGGAGGGGAGTCTTAGGGTTAGCTGCGTGGAAGGGAGTTTTAGGGTCAGGCTGCGTAAAGGAGAGGGTTAGGGTAATTGAAAGGGAGGGTTAGGGTTAGAGTAATGGAAGGTGAGGATTAGGGTAATGGAAAGGGAAGGTAAGGATTAGGATAAGGTTTGGGGTTACATAAATACTCACTAATTGGTGCTGCATCTTTGTTCTTCGGATGATCAATAGCTTCTCCTCAGCGAGGCAAAAGCAATTGAATTCACAGCCGGTTCGAAACTGGCTGGTATAAAACGGCCCTTTTCGATAAAGGATTGTTCTTACCGGAGACTCACACCCTAATAAAGTGATATTGTTAGCATTACTTTTGATAAGACATGGCAAATAAGGCATTTTAGTTGCTATACCTAGCATTATATTGTTACCTAGGACCTGGTTTACACTTAAGCAGCTGAATCTCCATGTGTATTTTTAGGAATGGATCAACTACGCATGCCCAAAACACAATGTTATGCATGAGATCCAGATATTACACATGGGAATCAATTACGTGTGGACTTCAACTCCGTACTTAGGGAGATAAGTAAGAAGGGGCGTGTCAGTCCTTCGTAAGAAGGAAGTTAAGAGGAAAGGGTGGGGGGAGGTATTTAAATGGGACAATAAGGGTGCCGTTTTCTAAGCACGCAAGTACTTAAACAACTTAAGCACAGACATACACACGGAGTGTTAAGGTAGTCCTATGGACGCAGAAGTCAGCTATAATCCGTAGGAATGGGAGTTGTCTTACCCCTTACATGCGTATTTTTGTGAATCCGCACATACTTATTTCATTGTTATCTGTGAATCCGGTCCCTGATGCTTAACCCCTGTTGAGATGAGTTCATGTGACAGGTTACAGCCAATGAGATAACTGATGTGCATCACATGAATCATCATTTGGGATGGTATCAAGGAATGCTTTAGATTTAGTGATGATATTTGTGCATTTTTGATGGTTTGGAATACAGTTGAGTGCACATAGGGTCTGATCCAGGTTCATTGGCATAGTGTATCTCTGAGGACCTTCACACTGCACATAGACAGAACAAATGTGCAGGAAATGACAGTGATGCAGATCCAAACACAACTCACTGCTGCGACCACTTGCGTTTGGAGGGTTATTCAGTGGGAGGGAATGGGTAAGTTTGTATTTATAAAAGTGAGCCCAAGCCAGACCTGTACATTAACACAAAAGAAAAACTGTGATTGGTACAAAACGTGGCAAAACATTTGCACCAATCACACTGCGTAGCCTATATAGGGCAATTACTGTAGCATTTAACCTAACACTGAAGTAAAGGTATGTAAATAATGCATATTGTGCTGTGTGTTGATAGATATATACATATAATTTGTATTTAATTTCATTTTATAGTAATTACATTCATGACTAAAGCCATCATTTGAAAATGAGGTATGAGGAAAGTTACACCTGGGCAAAACCATGCCGTATGCAGACCTCCAGCCACATTGCATATGCCGGAGTTTACCGATATGAACTACTGTGCATGCGCAGTAATGTTGTTACGACATCTACGTTACTTTTTGCAATGTAGATTGCATGTACACGGTCTTTAACATATGCAATGCGGCCGGAGGTCTGCATACAGCCCTTCATCTTTTGCAAACAGTATCACAGTTGAGAGGTGACGTTTCTCAGCCACTGTCTAAATAACAGTTTAATAGTAAAGCTGCTCAGTATCTGTGCACAATATGCAAGGTAAAATCCCTGTATGCATAGAATAAAACATATTTGGCTCCCCCTGACATTTAACATGGTGTTTCCCAGGTGTAATTTTCTACCAGTTTTCCTCTTTTTTTTCAAACTTTGGATCTGATCCTATTAGTACATTTGCATTGTCAGTTAAGCACACACACAAAGCATAGCCACCATTACCATCATATTATGCTACTACTGAACTACCCTGCATTTGCATTTGGATTTCTGGGTAAAGTTAACATATCTGGGAAGATGTCTCCATTTTCTTGGCTCTTATGGCCCTGATTCAGAGATTGAAAATAAGAACTTAAAGTTACACCTGGGCTAAACCATGTTGATTTCAGGGGAGTCAAATTTCATTTGTTGCAACAGTTTTATAGTTAAAAGGTGATGTTTCCCAGCTCAAGTCTAATTAGCAGTTTAAAAGTGAAGCTGATCAGGTATCTGTGTGCAATAAGTAAAAGCAAAGCATTCTCCCTGCATGCATAGAATAAAATTAACTTGACTCCCCCTGAAATCAACATGGTTTTGCCCAGGTGTAAATTTAAGTTCTTATTTTCAGCCTCTGAATCAGGCCCTATGTGTCCATATGCAAGTCCAAACCAATTCAGAGCTGCTATTGTGTTTGCATCTGCATCTCACTTGTTATTCCTATTATTTGTGTGGGGATATTTATCAAATTCAAGATGCTTTTTTGTTTAACATTACACTCCCACTGCACTCCCCATTGCCCCAGCGTGTTAACACACGCCTACGCCAGCTGAAGGCTACCCTAACTTCAGCCGGTGTCAGCTATTGTTAATGCGCTGGTACGGCCGCGTTAGTACGCTAGCGACGCCCTCCCAGCCTCATTTCCCTCCCTTGCCCCGCCTATCTGCACTAACTGCAGCATAGTAACGAAGGGGAACGCCCCCTCCAGCGTTACTATGCTGGTGCTACGGATGCCCGATCCACGATCAGGCGTTTCCGTCACTACGCCGGGCTACATCTGCCCAGCGCATGCGCAGATCGTCTTTTTAGATGATCTTACGCCCGGCATATTAACGCCCGGGCGACGGAGGTCTGGATCAGGCCCTATGTGTCTGTTGCCATATATAGATTTTTGTATTGTACTTATGCACAGAAAACAGGCAAATTGAAATGACATTTTCTGTGATACTCACCCTTGATGTAACCCAATTAGCAGTGCAGAGTATTCTCATACTGGACTAAGTATAGGAATAGCATAGTTAAGAGCATGTGTATGTATGTAAACTCTATGGTCAGATGGAAAACACACAGTTATGACAGTTTTGCATCTGTATAACACCAGCTATAATAGAATCCATTAGATATAAAATGTACCACTCTTGAGCTTCCAACTGTAAGTTACTATGGCAACCACCTTTGTTGGAGAGAAAAAAAAAGTTTTTTAAGCTTTATTACTTAATGCATTAAAATCAGGTGAGTGACAGTTGGAAGCTCAAGTGCCGAGTAGTGTGTACCTAATGGAAGGGGTCATGTTGGACGGTCTGCTATAAGTTCTAATGACAATGCCGCCATGCACTACATAGAAAGTTAGGTGGGCTTTCCTTAATGATTTGTATAACTGAGGGTAGGCCATAAGGCATTTATTTTGTATTCACCTGCTTATAATTGCAGGATATGAAAGAAATATGCACAACAGGCCCTGTGTTCCTTCCTATAACGTGACAGAAATTTGATCAAAGTATCACTGACAGAAACTCTTCACAAATTAAACAAACATCCTAAAAACCAGTACTAAAGCAGGGAGTTCTAGACTTCAGTGATGTTATTTAATATTTTGTGTTTGTATTATAATACAATACCTTATGCACCTGTCCAGGTGTCGTAAAACTACAACTACCATCATGCACTGCCATGTATCATTTATATATAGGTTATTGGAGATATCAGAAGCTGTAGTTTTACAACACTTAAAGACTGAAGTGCCTAAGTCTGTCATACAGATGTTTATCTGACATGAAATTCATAGCCTGGTAACAAACTAATAGTATTTTAGAGAAACAAACCATTATATGCTACTACTACTACAATCAAACTAAAATAAAAAAAAAATATTGTAATATTATTATAAGGATAATTTGCATGCATGTGTGTAATTCATACACCTAATCCAGTATTGTCATTACATGATTTAAAATAGAGGGGTTATTTTGATTTTTGTTAAATTTGTTTTTTCTATTATTTCACAATGATTAGTTGAATTGCTGCATAATATAATATTATGTCTGTGTTTCCTATGTACAGTTGTATAATAGCAAATATTCAATCTTTATCCTTTATCAGTTTTGGAAAAGCACAATTGTAATTCTATTATATGTAATTATGGTATAATATATGTATGTATAGAAACTAGGTATAATATAAAGCAAATGGATATACAAAGAAATATTTTCACTAAAACAGTTCAGTTATTAGGGAATTGTTAATGCAATAACATTTACAAGAAATACGGAAGAATACATGAGTACAGTACATTTGTAGCTAGTTGCACCTTGTTCCACATTGTCAGTCAATTTGGGGAGAATATTTACATTTATGAAATGTACTTTCCTAAAAACTTTATTTTGAAATACCGGTAACTAATATTTCAGTTTAAATTAAGACCACATCATTGGAAGCAAAAACATCATGTACATGTAAGTAATTATTGATCTCTCTTAAATATTAATAGCCTCTAACCCCTCAGCTGCATAACTTACAACTGTCTTCATTGTTGCCAGATAAGAAGGGTCAGAGAAAGTGGGGTTTAACAGTTAGCAATTTATTACCATTTTGGGGTGAAGTCTGGGAATGACTTATTTGGGAGCTATGCATTAATATTTTTACATATGTCTACATAATTGTGGAGAGTAAAGCAATGGCCAATATTCCTTAATGAACACTATAACTAGTCAAAGTTCCCAAAAGTTTTTTTGGGGAGACAATCGTTAGGTTAACAATGACACAGGGAGCAGCGGCGACAGATCAGGCAGAAAGCCAGGCGCAGGACAAGGTAATGAATTTAGATTTGTTAGAATTTTTTTTTGTGTACTTTTTTTTATTTTATTTTTATTTTAAATGTTGTAACAACCCATATGTATAACTGTCGGTATGGCATCCCTGCTGACATAACATTTGTAGAGGTTAGAACACTTTCAGCAATAATACATAGGTGTCGATTGTATCATGTCAAATTTTTGACTGTTGCCATAGTGACCATAACCGCAGGCAACTCATAGATACATAAACGTACAAACTCTTTCTTCATGAATTAGGCTATTGTAAATAATATTTCTTTATTCCAAAATGACACCAGACACTTCATAACTTGTTACAGTCCACATTTATATAAAGACTTTTAGCTTAATCTGCTAGTGAACTAGATTTTTAAGGGTAGGTACAAAAATAAATAGTATAAATAGGATGCCTCTGATTAGTCTTTTCAATGAAATGGACATTTCTAGGGATTAAAATATCTTGTTATTGCTTGGTACCTGATATACTGTGGAAAATGCATTCAGTCTTGCATGGTGAGGCATGGTAAAGTGTGTTATACCTCAAATTTGACACTTCTGTACATATAATGAGCTTTTTCTAAAAGGCAAAATATTTTTCAATCAGAAGATAAACCACAGTATAACAATGAGGATTTTTTATTCAATTGATAAGCATCAGCATGTAAGTCTCTACTAGTATATATATCTTATATAAGTTATGTTTCTTTTTGAAATGTAATGTTTGTATCATATATATTTTAGATAATATCGATTCCTTACATGTAAAGTATGACAAAAAAATGAAGCTAAAGAATACCAAAAAATTAACAAGTATTAATTCCCAAATACAGAATATAAATTACTCATGAAACATATCTACATTTTCCATTATTAATACTTGTCAATTCCAGGCAAACTATTTATTCATAAGAGATCATTTGCATATGTTAGTAATTCATAATGAAAATTAAGAATTGATATTTGCTTTTCAGTAAACAATGAGTGTATATAAAGTATATAAAGTATAAAACTTTTCAATTATTTGTATTTTTGTAGACTTTAAACAGTTAAATTCATGTCTGCGGCTTAAATTTGACAAATGAGTATGTCCTAAAACATACACCATGAAAATCAACCAGCTAATTAATTAATCTAACAACCTATTTCTTAAGCTGATCACACGAATAGGCCTGATTATCATGTAGTGTGTGGCATGGACTGATTTATTGCTACGTTGACAAAACAGTCTAATAACGCACCAGATATTTAAAATATTCTTTTTTGTGAATAACCCTAGGACTGACATAGGGCAGTGGGGAGATTATTGGGCAGTGTGTAATCATTATGTAATTTACTCCACGATCATTAAACCCATGTTCTATGTAGAAAAAGTTGTCCAAAAGAAATTACAAAAGTATCCAGCATGGTTGGTAAACTGGGATTAATGGCGAGTTTCCTGCCACTGTTATTAGCACCTACCTATGAGTTGCCCAGAAAGAGACAGACAGAGAGATAAGTCACACATACTGTTGAACATCAGATTGATGCAGATCTTTATCTTGAACAGTGTTTCCCAATCTTGGTCCTCAGAGACCAATAATGGTGCATGTTTTCCAGGTCTCCTTGCTGAAGCACAGGTGTGTTCATTACTTGACAAACATTCTAACATTGTTACTCTTTATATCACTTGTGATTCTGGGCCGGATCCAGATCTCCAAACGTTAGGCTACTTACACAAGCCTCTTGTAAATAAGCCTACCTGTAAAATCTGCGGATGCGTGCGCCAGCTGTTACGCTGCAAATTGCAATTGCATTCCATGCATTAGGAGATTCAGACAACAGGGCATCCCATCCCCTTATTTCGACTAAACTCTGCAAGGTGGCTGGGAGGGTTCATTTAAATTATACAATGTACAATGTGGACTGTCTTACAGGCTTCAATGTGAATCAGCAAACATATGGATCACTGATCTGTACTGGAGACTTAAGGTTGCCTATGGTAGCGTAAGTGTTGTAAAGTCTGCCCATGAGAGGCGAGCGACATGGGAATTCACTTCCCACTTAAGGGCTCTATTTACTAAGAATGCCTGAACGTAGCTCAGGCAAGTTCGAATTGGCTCTCTGAGAACTTGTGAGCTACGTTCATGCTATTTACTAATACTCACCCTCTGCTGGCTGTCCCGCGATGACATCTGAACTTTCTTCTGTCATTGCGGGCATTCTTCCTGTGTCTGGAAGGTCTGCACATGCGCAGTGGCTCTCTGCTGGGACTTTGTAAAAAAATG